>BSBK01005604.1:0-122500 GCA_027943335.1 Chamaecyparis obtusa | reverse complement strand
AAATATCACAATCAACACATAACATGAGAGATTTAATGTAGAAACCCTGTAAAGGGAAAAACCACTTGGGACCAGCAACCCAAAATTGTTCACTCTTCTTAAGTGAGGTCGGTTAAGACCCAACCCTATTAAAGGTTACAAACACACTGTGAGGTGTGACCTTGTTAGAGGATTTTAGACTAGAAGTTATCATCCAACAAACATTCACTATGGGGTTGACAAAATAACAATGTTCATTCTATGAATGATACATCATAAGACTTTCAAATCCACTTGGTTAAGAGATTTGACTATATACAATGGTTAAATATGTAACAATAAATGACCTACCTTAATACAACTTCAATTGTAGATTACAGATCAATATTTAGTCCATATAAATCCTTCTGATCAATATTTCACTTCAGATTCAATATTGTATCAACTTACTATCCATCGGTAATTTCTCTTTGTAGCTCGGTAATTGTTCTGCAGCTCGGTTCCTACTAGCTAGTATGATCAGAATGCATGAAGCCTTGTTCACGTGATATTCCTACAGCTTCTTCTTCTTCTGGCATATTCATAAAGAAATTTTGTTCTCTTATATACATGAGTAAATCATTTTCTTCTCCACCATTAGATTTTTCCTCTTAACCACATTCATAGATTTTGCATCTTCAAACTTTCTCGATACTTGTGTCAATAACACATTTGATTCTTCTCTGTTAGATCTTCCCTGAATTTTGTCAGCCGTCGATCTATGTAACAAACATTATCTGTTACCTCGATGTTATACTCTTGCCAGCTCATCAATCTTATCAGCTAAACTAATCATTTAATTCATTATGTTCTACTCGGTTAACAAAGAAATTCATTGGTGAACACTGCTCAGTTAATACTACGATCGGTATACACTATACTCCATCGGTGTATACTAGAAATGCTTCATTTACCAACAACATTGCTTTGTGTCTTTCAGGTCTATACTTCATCATAGATGAATGCAACATAATAAAGTCAATATCATCAAGTCATAGAATCATCAACAAGTTACTGAATGTGTTCCTTATCCTCATCTGTCATGTACATCTTTCTCCATGTAGATTTCTCTGTTCTTCATCTCTTTTTCACCTTCCTTCAGATGTGTCGGTATAGTAACTTACAGGATAAATGCTGTCAAGGTAGTTGACATCAATGACAACATAATACTGATTTAATCATATTACATATCTAATTAGAAACTCCTTAATGATCTTTAATCATAGATTCTTGAATCAGATTCCAAATCAGTTGTAGTCCAACAATCTCTCCCTTTGGCATTGATGGCAACTCAAGTAATATGAAATGTACCATACACATACCAAACATATATTCTACAACTTAGTGAACAAAATGCTATAAGTCGAATAGACTTAATATTTTTAATCACTACGTTACTAAGAAGCATTAAACAGTACAGCTTTACCATTCTGTAGTTGTGATCTTTTTAGTTCTTTTGTTCCTGCTTCTATTCTCTGTAACTGATCTTCAATACTCTGTCTCATTCAGATTGTCTCTCCCTTAGATAATTCTCATTGGTTCTTGTTCCTTTTCATATCTTGTTTATCTCTCCCCTTTTAATTTCATATTGTTTATCTCTCCCTTTGAAAGCAATGCCAAAGAAACAAATAAACAAACAATTATGACTTCCTCTGTATCTCTGAATACTGATATTCCAATCGGTTCAAGTTCTCAAACTTAATCACAACCTTGAACATGATCCAAAGTGTGAACTATGCTGCATCAACATGAATAATCTTATGATATAAGTAGGTTGATGCAACAACCAGATCACCTTAGTGACTGATAGATAGGGGACAGACCCCAAGTCTAGTCCTCAAGTATTCAAATGTGTCCTTCGGTAGGGGTTTTGTAAAAATATCTACAAGTTGTTCTTTAGATGTGACAAGTTATAACTTCACTTGCTTCTCTTGCACTTTTTCTCTTAATTAATGATACTTAATAGATATATGCTTTGTCTTAGAGTGCATCATAGGATTTTTTGAAATATTAATAGCACTAGTGTTGTCACAATATATAATCACTAGGTTAGTGATTACCGTCATTCATTCCTTCCAACACTTGTTTGATATATGCAATATTTGAATAGTTACTAGCAACAGAAGCATATTCTACTTCATCTATAGACTAAGAAATACAAGTCTACTTTTTAATTGTCCATGTTACAAGTCTTTCACTAAAGAAAAATGCTCCTCTGGTGGTGCTTTTTCTATCATCCACATTTCCAGCCCAATCAACATCGGTGTAAACTTTTAGTTCAAACTTCCCTTCCTTAGGTTACCATAATCCATAATTCTTTGTTTTCTTCAAGTATCTTAAGATCCTTTTTGTAGCTATCATGTGTGATTCTCTAGGATTAGCAGAAAATCTTGCAACAATTCCCATAGCATGTGCTATATTTGGTCTACTGTGAACTACATACATTAAACTTACCAATTATGGATCGGTAGAGTGTCTGGTTTACCTCTATAGTTTCATCCTCCTTTGTCAATTTGCATCTAGTAGCCATCAGTGTTCCCACAGGTTTAGCATCTTCCATGCCAAATGTCTTCAATACTTCCTTTATGTATTTAGATTGTGTGATGAATATCCCATCACTCTGCTGAATCACTTGTAGTCCAAGAAAGAACTTAATCTCTCCGAACATATACATTTCAAATTCCTTTTGCATTTCATCAGCAAATGCCTTGCAGACAAGATCTAAGCCTCCGAAGATAATATCATCAACAAAATTTTTAGCAATGATAATAGTATCATCAGTAGCACCTTTCACATACAAATTATTGTTTTCACTTGTTCTAACAAATCCAATACTTAAAAAGTAAGTATGCAGTCTTTCATACCATGCTCTTGGTGCTTGCTTTAAACCATATAAAGCTTTATGTAATCTACATACCATGTCTTTATGGTCGGGATCAAAAAATCCTTCAGGTTGTTCAATGTAGACCTCTTCTTCAAGTATACCATTTAAAAATGTTGACTTCACATCTATTTGATAGACTTTAAATTTTTTATGTGCAACATATGCAAGTAGCATTCTAACTCCTTCTAATCTAGCAATAGGTGCAAATGTTTCACCATAGTCAATGCCTTCTTCCTGTGCATATCCCTTGCATACCAAACTAGCTTTATTTCTTGTGACTTCACCATTTTCATTCAATTTATTCCTGTATATCCACTTAGTATTGATAACATTCTTATCTTTTGGTCAGGGTACTAAGGACCAGGTTTTGTCCTTCTTTATTTTCTCTATTTCCTCCTTCATTGCATTAACCCATTCTTCATTCTCTAATGAAACTTTCACAGTTTTAGGTTAAAATTCACAGATTAAACATGTACAGGTGTCTTGTTTTGCTTCTAGTTTGCATTCCAGCATGTCTGTCTCCAATGATTTGTGTCTCAGGATGATGTCTTCTAACAAAACTAGCCAGAACTTGATTTCTCCTTTCTTGTTCATCCTGTTCAGGGTCATTTTCTTGCTCGACAACTTCTTCATGTTCATCGGTTTGTGGTGCCTGTTGTCCTGCATTGTTTCCCTGCTGACCAGTTGACACAATTTGGGGTGTCGATAGATACTCTAGATGTTTAATGTAAGTGAATCTACCATAGTCTTCTAGTTCCTTTGTACTTTCCTTTATGTACTTGTCATCAAACTCATCAACATGAACATTAGTACTTTCAACTATCTTATTTGTAGCCTTATTCAAACATTTATATGCTTTACTTGTAGTGGAATATCCTAGAAATATCCCTTCATCTCCTTTAGAATCAAATTTACCATTTCTTTCATCTTTCAAAATAAAGAATTTACTTCCAAAAATTTTGAAATAACTTACAGTAGGTTAGTGTCCAAACCATAGTTCATAAGGTGTTTGGTTGGAGTCCTTCAGTTGTACTCGGTTAAGAACATACGCAATTGTACTGACAGCTTCCCTCCAATATGTCTAAGCAACATTCTTTTGTAACATCAATGTTCTAGCATAGTCAATTATAGACATGTTCCTCCTTTCAACAATGCCATTTTGTTGAGGTGTCCTTAGTGCAGATACCTTTCTTTTGATTCCATGCTCATTACAAAAATTAGTAAATTCATCAAAGATAAATTCACCTCCTTTATTAGATCTTAAACATTTTATTTCCTTTCCGGTTTCTTTCTCTACCTTAGCTTTATACCACTTAAACATTTTGAAAGCTTCAAATTTCTCTTTCAAGAACATAACAGTCATCAGTCTAGTATAGTCATCAACAAAAAGAATAAAATATCTATCACCAAAACAACTCTGAGTTCTCATGGGACCACATAGGTCAGTATGAAGCAACTCAAGTATCTTCTTTGTTGAATAGTCTTTTCTTTTAAAACTAGACTTAGTCATCTTACCTTTCTGACATTCATGGCACATGGCATGATCATGTTTTGTCAAGTTAGGCAATCCTCTAACTCTTTTCTTTTTACTAATCTTGATCATGTTGTCAAAGTTCACATGGCATAACCTTTTGTGCCACAACCAGGCATCTTCATCCTTTATTAACAAACAAGAAGATTGATCCATATCAAGATAGAATAGATTACCTCTGGATTGTGTACCAATTCCAAGAAGTCTTCATCCATCATCATAGATTTTCACCTTTTTGCTCTCAAAAGCTAGTCAATGGCCTGAATTGTTCAGCTAAGCCACACTTAACAAATTATAGTTCAGTCCATCTACCCAGTATGGATTTTCACATTGTAATCTGTCATTGATCATTAGTGAGCCTTTACCTCTTACCATACAAGGTGCATCATTTCCCATTCTCACAGATCCTCCATTATATTCAACAAGATGATCAAACTTCTCTACATCACCGGTCATATGATGTGTACAACCACTGTCTATGATCCATGTATCATTTCTGCTTAGTTTAGAGATAAGTTCTGCCTCTTCATGTTTTTCTTCTTCTTCTGAGTCATCTTTCATAGCAACAAATACAACTTCTATATCATCATCAGAATCAGATTCAGTTTCAATATCTTCAGCTATGTAACATACCTTTTTTGCCTTTTTCATCTTGGTTGTCTCTATTGTAGTGTCGGTAGCCTCTGTTGACTCTTCTCCCATAGCTTCCTTCATATCTATCTTTGGATCTATCATCATCTTTCTTTTGTGGACATCTAGCAGCAATGTAACCAACTTCTTTACAGTTAAAGCATGCTAAAGATAACTTACCTCTATACCTTCCTTTTCCTTTGGGCAATCTTCTGGCCATAAGTGCTTCAAGCTCATCAAGTTGATCATCGGTATTGTCATCACTATCACAATTCTTACTATTCCTGCTAGACTTTCCAATCTTCAAAGAAGACATGAAAGTGGATTCAACATAAGGAACAACACTGTTATCAAGGTTGTTTTAATTCAAAGGTTGTAAGTTTACCAAGCAAAGTGTCAAGAGTAAGGTTGGATGTAGCTCTTGTTTCATGAATTGCATAAATCCTGATTGCATAAACTGGTAGCAAAGTTCTGAGAATCTTGCTTATCACTATTTCATCATCAATTACTCCATCAGATGATCTAATAGCATGTACCACCTCTTTAAGTCTATTTGAATATTGGACAATGTTCTCACCTTCTTTCATTCTCATATCATCAAATTTGCCTCTCAGAATTTTAGCTCAGGCTCTTTTGACATTCAGATCTCCACTATATATTTGTACTAATTTATCCCACATTCCTTTGGTAGTCATGCATGTCTTGATATCTTCAAGTTCAACGTCGGTAGAGGCAGCAACAAGTTCCATCATAGTAACATTGTTTTCATGTTTGTCCTTCAATTGATCAAGAGTTAAGGGACCAGTGGGTGGTTGCATGTAGCCATTCTCCATCAGCTTTAGTGTAGAGTTCCCAATTCCAGATATGTGTAGCTTCATTCTACTTTTCCATATTGCGAAGTTCTCTTTGTTTAGGTTTGGTACTTCCCTCTTATACATCTTGAGACCTGTATGCTTAAGTCCTTAAAACTCTGTTCCAAGGAACCGAAACTCTGATACCAATTGTTAGAATAACTGAGAGGGGGGGGGGGAATGAGTTATCCAGTGTCCCCAATTCAAAAATGTATAATTCAAAACTATTTATTCAATTTCTACTCGTCGGTAAACAATAACAACTTTCACTGTCTATGTTTTTACCGATTACCAGTCTAATACTATAATAGTTACTAATCAAATCTAACATGTAACATGTAGAGAATGATAACAAACAAATATCACAATCAACACATAACACAAGAGATTTAACATGGAAACCCTGTAAAGAGAAAAACCACCTGGGACTGGCAACCCAAAATTGTTCACTCTTCTGAAGTGAGGTCGGTTAAGACCCAACCCTGTTAAAGGTTACAAACACACTATGAGGTGTGACCTTGTTAGAGGATTTTAGATTAGAAGTTATCATCCAACTAGCATTCACCATGGGGTTGACTGGATAACAATGTTCATTCTATGAATGATACATCATAAGACTTTCAGAGTCCACTCAGTTAAGAGATTTGACTATATACAATGGTTAAATATGTAACAGTAAATGACCTGCCTTAATACAATTTCAATTGTAGATTACAAATCAATATTTAGTCCATACAAATCCTTTTGATCAATATTTCACTTCAGATTCAATACTGTATCAACTTACTATCCGTCGGTAATTGCTCTTTGTAGCTTGGTAATTGTTCTACAGCTCGGTTCTTACTAACTAGTATGATCAGATTGCATGAAGCCTTGTTCACATGATATTCCTACAGCTTCTTCTTTTGGCATATTCATAAAGAAATTCTATTCTCTTATATAGACGAGTAAATCATTTTCTTCTCCACCATCAGATTTTTCGGCTTAACCACATTCATAGATTTTACCGCTTTAAACTTTCTCGATACTTATGTCAATAACATGTTTGATTCTTCTCCGTTAGATCTTCCCTGAATTTTGTCAGCCATCGATTTGTGTAACAAACATTATCTGTTACCTTGATGTTATACTCTTGCCAGCTCATCAATCTTATCGGCTAAACTAATCATTTAATTCATTCTGTTCTACTCGGTTAACAAAGAAATGTGATGGTGAACACTGCTTGGTTAATACTGTGATCAGTATACACTATACTTCGTCGGTGTATACTAGAAATGCTTCATTTACCGACAACACTGCTTTGTATCTTTCAGCTCTATACTTCATCATAGATGAATGCAACATAATAAAGTCAATATCATCAAGTCATAGACTCATCAACAAGTTACTCAATGTGTTCCTTATCCTCATCTGTCATGTACATCTTTCTCCATGTAGATTTCTCTATTCTTCATCTCTTTTTCACCTTCCTTCAGATGTGTCGGTATAGTAACTTACAAGATAAGTGTTGTCAAGCTAGTTGACATCAATGACAACACAATACTGATTTAATCATATTACATATCTAATCAACAACTCTTTAATGATCTTTAATCATAGATTCTTTAATCAGATTCCAAATCAGTTGTAGTCCAACAAGTATAAGGGTTAGATCATAATCCATCACCTAACTAGGGTTAGTCTCATAACTAATTAATGACTGAAGAGATAATCAAAATCATGTATACATAAGTATAAAAGGAAATAATCATGAGCACATTATTCTAAGCATATAAAAACATCACCTTTTTGTCTGCATCATATCTAAATGTACCAAAATAAAACATAAGTATAAGATCCATCAATGATAAAAGTGTCATTATAATGACTTGTCACAAATGTAGTAATTAGAGTCATTTAGGAGATTATTACACAATTAAAGTGAAAGGAAAGTCTAAGTTGATTTCTCACTCCTATGGGATAAGACTTAAACACAATACTATTCTTAATAAAGACATGCCTCTACATCCTCCAAGTATCAGTGAGGATAATTTGGACCTTCCTGTTAATATTTTAGTGGAGAAGGATACACCCCTAGAAAAAGTGTATTCACTATATGATAGTACACTAATCTAGGAGAGAATATTACTATTAATTTGGGTTATCTTAGAGATAAATGATCTTAAAGATAGATGAGCTTTAACCCTTGATAATCAAAATGTCAATAAGATCTTACTTATGATTGAGAATCTCTCCAGGGGGATTGGGGAAGTGAAAAATACCATGAACAAAGGATTGAGTTTTTGGAGGATGATGTGTCTAAAGTTCATGATAAATTGAGACTCATGGTTTTTGTTAACCATACGACTATGCAAACAAGTTCAAATGGACTTAGAAAGCTTAATGAACAAGATAATCTTATCCAAGGCTCATCCAAAGAACTTGTTGATACCCAAGCCACGAGCATCAAATAAAATATTTATAGAATGTTAATCATGGTGTTGTCTCAGAGTCTCTACTAGGTCTTGCCACAAGACTCGGGAGAAAAGACAAGGGCACTACACCAGTGGACACTGTGGTGAACAAGGTGTGGATAACTAATGAATGAAATGATAAATAAAAATGAATGTTTTCTAAAAAATCTGTAAGGCTTATGGCATTCACTCCCTTGCAATTTGATGTTCATACTAGATAGTGTAGATGGTAACACCCTATTTTCTATTTTGATACTTTTTGGTCCATGTTATTCCCTATTTTTGGTGTTGTTGACTTCTTGTGGGTTCTTGGTTGGTTTACTATCACTATCTTTTTGGACTATTTGGTTGTTTAGGGTTTTAGGTCCCTTCAAAGCCTATATTTCTTTAATTAGAAATAGCATTATAACTTTGAAAAATGTTTTTTAATGAAATAAGTACATGTATCTTAATATGAAAATAATAAATAACAATGCACTTTATTAACTAAAATATTAAATAAATTGTAAATGTGAAATAAATTAAATAAATTTGTAGAGATATTTTTTTTACGGATGATTATTGATCCTCCTTAGCTAAGGGTAAAGGATTGAGTGGTACCCATTTCACTAAATTCCCAAAGGATTGGACAAATCTAAGTAAGAATTGATTCTTGTTGTGCTCATTATGAATCTTTTAACTCCCCTAACAGACCAAATACCTATTGACAAACATATATTTTTAAGTCTCCAAACTAAAATAAGATAAAAAAAAATAATTAAAATATAATAATTTTTAGAAATTCAATTCTTGTTGTGCTCATTATGAATCTTTCAACTCCTCTAACAGACCAAATACCTATTGAAAAACATATATTTTTAACTCTCCAAACTAAAATAAGATAAACAAAATAATTAAAATATAATAATTTTTAAAAATCTAAATATTTTTTAGATAATTAAAATATTTCAAAATTAATATCTCTTGATATAATTTACATCAAATATTTAGATTAATTATATAATTATATATATATATATATATATATATATATATATATATATATATATATATATATATATATATATATATATATATATATATATATATATATATATATATATATATATATATATATATATATATATATATATATATATATATATATATATATATATATATATATATATATATATATATATATATATATATATATATATATATATATATATATATATATATATATATATATGTATATGTATAATGTACATTAATTTTATTCTATTTTCAATCTCTAACAAAAATCTACTTTGTATTTCTTCTATTTTGTACAAAACAAATAGACAATAAAGTTTGAAATATATTAACTAATAATTAATTAATTAAATTTGATTCTTTAATTTTCATCCCAAAGAGTTTCCTTTAGAAATTTTATGGACAATCAAGCTCTCAGGTATCTACAAAAAACTGCAGCTTCATTGATTTTGTAGCGAACGACGGAGAAGAATTTAGCGGAGTGATAATGTCTATTAACATAAAGTAAAAGGTAAAGTTGGAGCACTGGGAGTGCAGATAAGCTAATAAACCATGGCGACCTAATTTTTACTGTGGAAAACAATCTGTCATTTTAAACATCTGATAATATTTTTAAAAATATTTTCTGAAAAGATAATAATAATTCCATAAGCAATAAGACATTGATGCATCGAATATACATTAAAACATGAGAGTCGGGCACAAAAAACTAAAAAAGAACAACAAACTGCAAGTGCATTATTCTCACATATGCTTCAAACATATTTGAGATCTTAAATCAGTAATCATTCTTAGGTTAGTCACTCTACACTTGATTCTATTTCATAAGAATCAATTTTCAAGATGTTCTTACATATTCAGTGATTTTATGCTGAGGGCTTCCCATTTCATCTGGCTTTGATATCATTTGGTTTTGATATTCTAGATTTGGGATCTATCATAATTATTTAACTTATATCATTGATACTATTCATTATTTGATCTACTAAAACGATATGAAGTATTATTTAATATATGATTTATTTAGATAATTTGTTATTTTTATGTTAAATTAATCATTCTATTTATTTTTCTTTAACATCATAAGTGATATCTAAATATAGATTGTCATTTATTTTGTAAGAGAATATTTGAGTAGCTTTCAAGACCTGGTTATAGCCCTCCTTCATTGTGTTGGCCATATTCAATATTTGAAATGTTATATTACAAAGTCATGTCATGTTCTTCCATTTATGATGTTATTTTCAAGGCGACTCTAAAATTTTAAAAAATAATGATTCATAAGATCTATCAGATTTCTACAATCCATCAGTATTGTAGAAATACTTTTGGAATTGATTATGTGTGATTTTCATCAATGTTTGGGATCACACTCCATGATCCATCATCACGATGCAAGAGAGACCAAGGAGAGGGAAAAAAATCACAATGATGGATCTCTTGGTCTCTTTGGCATCTTGATGATGGATCACAAAGTGTGATCTGAAATGTTGATGAAAAAAGTTGTGCACAATCAATCCTAGAAGCATTTTCATTAATGATTCATGTTTTCTCATTCAAAATGCAACACATTCATATCTGATCAATTGAGGTAAGAGTGAAATGTAGAAATTTAAACTATAAAGTTTGTTTAGCAAAGTAAATTATACTAGTTTATAAAATTAATTAGGAAAATGGAGAAGATGTTTTGAAATGTTGACCAAAGTTATTGGCTTTGATTTGACTTGAAATAGGTGTTACTGTAGTGTTGGCAGAACAAAATGAAACTTCACAGGATATGAATTTAATAGCTCCTCTGAATTTTGTGTAGGTTAGCTGGTGATTTGATGGAGAAGACATTGATGTATATATATGGAATAAACTATTAAAAATTAGTAGTATCTAAGCTTCATACAAATCATCCATGCTATGTGTTACATACTAGTATGGTAAAAACTATTAAAAAAAAGAGTAAAAAAAGGCATGTTAGAGGTAATGGCAAAATAAGGGACCCAACCAATAGCATCAAGGATGGGGTAGACAGTAATCCTATGGTATGACATCGAGAAAGTTAGCATCAGGAAGATGAGACTATGAGGATAGCCATCAATATAATCGGCCAACACTAACCGAGCTGTAATGCTAACTGCAAATCACTCACCGAACTCACTAACCGTGGATTATTAACTTGCATGTTCAACTTGACTGCAACCACTAGGTGTGAGAGGATAATGTCACATGAAAAGTAGAGCTCACACACGTCAATTTAAAATTTGACCATTTGGGGTTTAAATCGTTTCCTTTCATTAAAACAACTGAACAAAAGAAGCTCGTGATTATCTTCCTTCATCGGTCTAACATTTGGAGAATCATTTTTTTGAATCATTTTTTTTCTATAGCAATGAGAGATTTTTTGATCTGGGAGTTTTCTGTATGAGCACTAGGAAGATTTCATGAATCATGACCATTATCTTTCAATCAATGTAATAAGGCGAGGCCATTTTATTTGAATCGTGATTCTTTAAAAAAATTTCTTTGGTCAAATTCAGTCAAAATGATGAAAATAAACATGATTCAAATAAAATGGCCTGATAATGGCTTTATTATGTATTGATTGACCAATAATAGTCATGATATCCTAAAATATTCTTGGTACTTTTGCACTAGAGCAATAAGATTTAGCATGTTTGATCAATGGGCCCAAGTCAATCTGTGGAGGCATTTATAGAAGACTTCAACTTGCAACACCATACATATGTTGAAAATATTGCTATGTTTTTCACCCCAGCAATAGCTAAAGTTCATGTATTGGTTCTTAGGTTTGGTTGCATTGTGTGAAGAAACATGGTTTTTCCCAGCATTTGCGCAGCTGATTGCATAAGATTTTGACTTGCACTGTTGCATGTATCTTGAACATATCATTGTGTTTTTCCCCATGGATTTAGGAAAGGTATGTATGCATGCTCTTATATATGGTTTTGATGGGTGAATAAACAGGTTTATGGACCCAGACAAGATTAGGTAGCAGATAAGGGAAACTCTTGTCTTTGTACCAAAAAGGTAATTTGAAAACCCTTACTCATGAAAAATAGAGAGGCTTTTGCAAGACAATTTTTGAGTTATTTGATTTTTTTTTTGTTGTCATTGAACTCTACCTAACTTCCACTTTTTGTGGAGTGTGAGCTGGGATGTAGATTTATTTTTATATTGCATCTTTAAAATTCCTAGATTAGCTCTGGTATTTTTATATTGGAGGTTAAAAAGTTTTTCTTCTCGAACACATCTTCTACTTCTATTACACTTCCTTTAGGATTTAAATACCCCTTTATAAGACAGTGTCAGCTTCCCTTGACAAGATTACATATTCATGCAATATTTGTGTCATTGTATGGAAAATGTCATAATTTATATAGAAATTTCCTCCTTCAAATCCACCTTTATTTTTATACTGTTCATGGTCTGTACCTGTGAATATTTGAATAGGAAAGATAATTTATACTTCCTCTTTTTCATTTTGTAAAAGGTATGCAACCAATTTCCTTTGTTTTTGAAGTCTTCAAAATCAAATCCATAGAAACCATAAAAAATCACTCTAGCATTGTTTGTATTTACTTGCCTTTGTCTTTGAGAGGTTGACTAAAATTTTGTCCTCTCTCCTATCACTATCTTTCTCTATCTAAAGGAGGGTCTCCCATTTGTGTTCCAATTTTGAATTTCAAGAAAGGGCTTATCTTCATTGTTATTTTCTCCCTTTCAGAATTTGAAATGATTATATTAATAAAATCTAATGTTTTATTTTTTATTTGTTAGTATTCCTTACTCTAGAATCAACTGCTAATTTTTTGAACTAAGACTATGAATCATTAAGGTTCTTTGAATCCATTCCCTTGATTTAGATAGAATTTTGATGGAACATGGAAATGTTTTGGTTGTATAAAAAAGAGTGAAAATTCTTATTGAGATAATAGAATTTTCCAAATAGGTATATTCAAACTCAAGAAAATCCTCAATTTCTTACATATAAACTCCAATATGTTTTCCCTTCTATATTGTACAAGTGGATTTTTAAAGAGAACCAAAAAGGGAATCAATCTAATAAATAAATTTTGTACGGATCAATTAGGGATCCAAATTTGCATATGAAGGCTATGAAATTTAGAAAACTAACACCTATTTTTAAAAACCTTCTTGCTACACTCATTTATGTTGAATAATACTAAAAAAATACCATTTTTCTTATCTAAAAATGTAAACTTTTCTACTTCTAACCAATGTTCTTTTATCCAGTTGGAAAGCTCTATAAATGAGATGAGGATATTCTAAAACTTATATATTAGATCTTTTTGAGAAATATTTTTAATTCTTGGTTGGAGAATATCCTTTGATACTAGGATTAATGGTTGAATACATTTTTAAGATTCTTGTGTATTCATATTATGCTTAGGTTCCTTTTATTCAGTTTCTTCCTCTATTGGATTTGTTGTATATCCTTCAACTTCCAAAACTTCCTACATTATCTATCTCATTTTGGA
This sequence comes from Chamaecyparis obtusa, assembly GCA_027943335.1. Lineage (NCBI taxonomy): Eukaryota > Viridiplantae > Streptophyta > Pinopsida > Cupressales > Cupressaceae > Chamaecyparis > Chamaecyparis obtusa. The sequence goes on along the minus strand of BSBK01005604.1, from coordinate 108,608 downwards.
ATCATTAACTTCCAAAATTACCACATGAGAATCCCTATTCAGCAAAGGTGTAGAACCTATTGAAAACTATATAACCCAAGATGAAGCCATGGAATGGTTTAAAAATACATAGTGCCAGACTATTTGAAATATGATCATTGAAGTGATTGAGCTAGGCCTTAGAAACAAAGATCTAAGATTCATATGTCCATTACAAGATGTATCTATTTTTATATCACAATGCATGGACTTATTGCAATCTAGTCATGACATAAGATAAACTGCAAAGACTTATGTTCAGAAATTGTTCCTTCCAGAGAATACCTAGGATGAAGCCATCAAATCATATGACATGTATATCTAGGTGAGACATATAAGGAAAGAATTGTACCCCAGTCAAAGATGAAGAAATAAGAAGGTCCATGAGAGGTATATTGGGAGCAATTATGGTGCCTATTCAGGTGCTAGATCATGGTCAGGATATAATGGACACTGTGAAGCAATTATGTGAGAAGAGAGTTCCATGAAACATGCGTGATGACTTGCAGAGGATTTTAGATGCAATTTCAGTATTCTTATGGCATCTGACCTATTGCCACCATTCAATTAATTGCAGAATGCATATTTAACTAGCAGAGGAAGGATAGTATAAAGAGGGGTAGATATTAGGATGGGCAAAGATAAAATTTTACATTAGATGATGAGAATTGTTGATAATATTTGGACTCATATGCTTGAGGATAGTCTCTATTTTCTATAATTTTGTGGCAGTTATTTTCTGTGTATAGGCATAATATTATATGGATTATTTTTTAACTTCTATAGACTGAGGATTATTTACATAAATATTTCGATCGAAATGAATCTTTAGAAGGTAGTATGATATTGACATTGAAAATTATTATATTGTTTTACAAGGAATTGAGATGTTATCATTGAAAATGGTATTGGAATTGCAACGTCCCCAGTTATAGAAAATTTATAATCTTTGCCATAAAACATTGGTCTCATAAGAGCATTACATAATAAATACAAATTTACCTACGTAGATGGAAATCATTATGATATAGTGCTTGATAAATCCAATTAATATTGTGAAAGAGAAATCAAATCTTCATTATCTAGAATTTCGTAAGTGGTTTCAGGATTATATTTAGTGTTCATGCAAGGTATTGTTAATTGGTATTTGACTCAATTCTAGCTACTAATGGATAAGAATGATTTTGTGTTGAATATATTTAGATTTGGGAAACTCATGAGTGTGCGTAATTATTAATATAAGCATGATGCATTGAACCTAAACCCACACAAACCCGCATCAATGACCACTCCAAATTCACAAACAAAACATCAATATTTAGTATTAATTTAGTTAAGAGCCCTAAAACACTATTTGAACATATATTTATAAGGGAATTAAACCATAAAATAAATTTGGTGGAGATTGGGTCACCACCTTTGAGAATTGAAATGGTAATTCCTAAATATCAAAATTATTGGCCATCATGGGATAAGAGAAATAAACCAAGCTGCATAAAAAAAAAAATAGAAAGGATTCTATTATCTGATAGACTTAGGGATATTGTCAAGATTTATAATAAAGAACCCACCATTGAACACTAGGATATTGTACTTTCAGAATGAAAAAAGTGGAAATTGGTATGGGTCTGTCTAGACCAGTTGGCTCTGCTAGAACCTCATAAAATAGAGTGTGTGTTAATATATGATGTGGGCCACACACATAGCTCTTCTTCCAAGACTGCGTGTATACACTCCGTTAGAAATTCTTTGTAAGAAGAAATAGTAGGATACCATCTTTCTCTTTTTGAGCCCATTTATCCAAAGGGAAAAAATTCCATTCTCCATTCTCTTGAATTGCAGGTGCAGAAGTTTTGTGTTCAAACATTTGCAAACAAAACAAACTTATCCTTAGAAGTAGGTGGAAAAAAAAACATCAAAAGGGTCAAGTGATTGAGATGGGGGATGTGAAGAATTTGATAGTAGAAAGACTTAAGATGAAATGATTAATTCAATCAGAGTTTTTGATCTCATAATAAGTTGAAGCCCCTGTAATAATCTGTCAGGCAATAACAAGTGGACTAGGAAAGGACTAGATGGAAATTAATCTTCTATTTTCTATGAATTCCCAAGGATTTTAAATTATTGAAGGGGTGTACAATGTATTGGAGCCTAACTTGACACAATAATATCATTAGCAAAGGTGTAAAAAAATCTTACAATATTGTAATACAGACCCTCTATATTCACTCATTTAAAATCCAACATCTCTCTCTCTCTCTCTCTCTCTCTCTCTCTCATTTTCATGTGGTTGAAAAATGGAAAAAATAGATGACATGATGCTCTAGATCTATCTATTAACTATCTAACTATATAATTCATTTGTAATTTTTATTATGTTAAGGTTCTCATCTTTGATTTCTTTTGTAAGTATGTCCATTTTTTGTCCAAAACCAACGTGTAGTATTTTAGGATTAGATTTTGGCTTTTTTGTCAAATTTTTAAACAAGTTACTTTTCTAGAAATGAGTGTCCATTCTACACACTTGCAAAAAAAAAGAAGTTTTGATTTGAATTAGTTTTCAATGATTTCTAGGGGAGAACACACCAATTTTATATTTTTAGGATGTTTCCACTTCGTAAATTCATAAAAAACCATACATTCATAAGACAATTAGGAGAAAAATTAGGGATAAACTAGGTGGTGTTAGCTAACTTCTCACTAGAGAAATAAAAAAAATAAAAAAAAACTTAACAGTTTAAGGGGAGCACACCAGATGCTATGTTATATTTTTTCTTAAAAAATAGGGCCACTTTTTGTGCTCTCCCTTTTTGAGCACCTTAATCTCCACTATTTTGAAAATAAATTTGTAGTTTATAAACTAGATTCAGAGTACTACAATTCTTGTTGTTGTCGCACCTTGACATTTTGAATATAACTGTCTACAATTTCTCATTGAGTTTTAGAGTTTGCTGATTTTAGAAAAAAATTGGCATCTTATACCCCCTATTTGGTCCCCCATCTTTGTGCACTTACCCAAATATGCATTGCAAAAGGTAAAAGTGTTATTTCCTTAAGAGTAATGTACATTTTAGTTACAAAAAAGGTGTAAGTTGCAAATACAAAAACAACCTTCGGGAAGAAAATCAACTGAAAATGAAAAATCCAAGAAGAAGATAAAAATAGTTGAATCAAATAATTTCTAGTTGAAAAGTGGAGGCCCAGAAAAGGAAACAAAAAAAAATAAATTTTCCACAATAAATGAAAAAATTGATTTGTACTTTGCAAATCATATTTTTTGTGTAGAGGGGTTGGAGAAGATTGTTGAAAGTCAAATGTTTTAGAAAAGGGGACACATGTCACATGAAGGAAAAATATAGAGTTGTCTCTTCTCTATTTAATCCTCTTGTTCTCTCATTCAAAATGGTTCCAAATCTTCTAATCTCTGTGAGTGCAAGAAATATAACAATAAATATTGTAAGGTGTCTTAAGTTAGAATTCAAGCATTTAGTTAGTTTTTCTAATTTGTAATGACTTTGGTGTTTTGACCTAAGCTTCATGTTTATGTCTTATTATGCAGTTGTCTCCAATCTGAAAATGTAGTTTTCATTAAGTTGAAGTGATCAAGGATTTTTTTTCAACTTTGTAGGCACACTTGTTGTCTTGGATTTTATTTTTCATTGTATTTTTCTCTAGGAGTAGTGTGATCACTTTGATAAATGAAATAGGAATTTTGTGTCTTCAGATGGATTATGAAGAATGGTTGCATGATATGCATTTGTGATTATGTTATTGCTAGGTGATAACATTTCCATGATCTTTAAGGCATGTTCAAAAGTATTACAATAGGAGATACTTCCATTCGAATCCACTTCTCTTACTTAGGTACTAGTCAAGTTTATATATATTATATATCAGTATTGGTCTGACCTCAATTATCAATCAAAATCTTTTATTTCTTGTACTTGTAAGTAGGTTTGAGTCTTTTAATCTTAGTTGTTGTAAATGGTGCAGAAGCCTAGAATAGAGCCAATTCTAGATGTTTTGTTCATGATTTCTTTTATAATTTTTGAGAGTCATCTGTTGAAGGTAACATTTTTTTAAACATGGTAGATATTCATAAATGTTACAAGGGGTTACTCACCTAGGTCCTATAGAGCCTAAAGTGTATAAGATTTTAGTCTTGTGACCGAGTCCTTTCAGTTGGCCAATGATTTAAAATGCTCATGGACGATAGAAGGAAAATCTTCAGAGATGTCATAAGAATTAGTTGGAAACACCAACACCATTTTCATGAAATATTTAAATAATATCAAATTATGTTTCTTAGTATAAAATTTCATCCACCTCTGTTTAATAAGTAGTTAATATCAAATCATATCTTTCAAATTCTTTTAACTAGCATGCCTATATTTAAAAAAATTAAGTAAACTAAATACAGATATATTTATTTTAAAAAGAGTGGTGGAAGTTATAGAAAATCATGTATGTAAAAAAAATTCACATTAGAAAAATGATACGTAGACTAAGGAAATATTTGTAACAACTCATGAGCTTCGTTAAATAATAAATGTTTAGAATTTAAAAATTTATAAAATAAATTTATAAAACTCATTATAATTTTTTTAACATTTACATTTTAAATCACACCTTTAATCATAAAATTAAAACCAATGAAAAGTTTTGATATAATTGATCTATATTTTCAAAAAAAAATATTGTGAGTTCTAGGAGATCACATACACTATAATTTACCAAATATCTCATGCATGAGTGAAAATAATAAATTACAATCATAATTCTTAACCTTCCAATCATAATTTTAATAGCCAACAATCACCTTGGTTTGCATAGTATTGTGACATATCAATTGAATTCAAAATTGTATTTATTGGAACTAATGTTGATTTAAGGAATTATGCCTCAATCTAAAGCCTTAATTATTTTGTTAGGCCATTTTTCTGTCATAGCAAAATCCTTTGAAAATGACTTCCTCCCTGAAAATGTTTCATGGTTTATGTCCTGCCCTATGTTCCTTGTGTTGTCACCAAGCTCTAGTCCAATTTGCACTTGCTGAATCATAAAATCCAAAAAGTTATTCAAATTTCAAGGTATGCAGGAAATTGTCAAAATCTACCACAGTGTCGAAAACCCACAATGTTTTAAAAAATCCATGATGTTTTTGATCTTTTACCGATAACCTATGTTGTTTTCGACCCTTTGTCTTCTAGCTTTGTGCGCTTATCTATTGACGTGTCAAAAAATTTGTGTATTTTTTATCCTCTTTCATCGAAAACATTGTGTGTTCTCGACCTCGCACTAGTTCCCTGTTTGCTGGCGTTCCCTCAACTGCGCAAGTCCAACGTGGATGGTGGGTCCAAGCTCTTCCTAATTGGCTATTGCATGGCTGCATGTCAGACTTTTCTGACATGCAATCATGCAATCGCTTGCCACCTAGCCGTGTGGGTCCCAGTCCTGATCAGCTACCTGGGGGTCTACTTTGCCTTAGTGCACAAGTGCGATGGATGGTGGGACCTAGTTTCCAGATTAGGCAGAGGGTCCTGACGTGTCAGAGCATCAATGATTGTCATTAAAGCATGAAGGATTTGTCAAGGCTATGCGCTTTTGCGACAACCATCTGATCCTCTGAAAGGGTAAGGCTTCTTTGGCAGTGGTCCCGAAGGTGATGATGTGGTAGCCTGTGATTGGCTATCGCATGATCGCATAGCCCAATTTTTGGCTATGTGATCATGTGACTATTTTCCATGTGTCCTTGAGGCCCATTGGCGGAAAGGGGTGTGGTCCCGGTAGCAGGTGGTGATGAGGCTTGTCAGGTGGGCTCATTAGCTTTTGTTGCGGAGGTATGCATTTTGTGTGGTGGTTCCAATTTTCTAGGTAGTTCTCATGTGCCACGGTGATCTGAGTTGGTGGGTTTTCATTCGTCCACGTGATGATGAGTTGGTTTGTGTCAGAGGGCCTGTGTTGAAATATTTTAATCTAACGGTCGGCCTATGATCTCAAGGAATATTCCAAGCCTTTGAGATCATGCGCCATTCGTCGAATTTTATTCCATTTTGCCAGGTTGCCTGTTGTGCTCAGTGGGTTCGGTGTGACACACATGCTTGCAGTTGGAGGTTTCCTATTGGTCGACGTGGATGTGCTCAGGAGTGGGGCCATTGTTAGAAGGGTCTATGATGAGGATGGATCCTACAGCTGACGTAAGTTCTCATGGGATTTGTTAGAGCTATGAGATCTTACACCAACCATTCATCTTGACACCTAAGGAAAGTGGGTCCTATGCTAGTGACTGGGTGTGGATCAGTGAATGGTTTAGTGACATGTGTCACCAGGTGGGCCCAGGTGGGGTCTGAGGTTTAGAGGAGTTGTAAAATCTAGTGGTGCTGACAAAGTTTCATGTGGTCGTGCATTCACGGAAAGATAAGAAGATTCGCTAGTTTGTTTGGTGATTGCGCGAATGGTAGTCGGGAGGTCGCTAAGTTGTTTAGTGAAGGAGCAAAATGTTTCATGAATTGGTGAAGGTCCTTTGTCGCCAATTCGCTAAGTCTGGTAGGGCCACTTTTAGAGGAAAATCATAAAGCCACGAAGGAGGTTTGATCAGACGGTTGTGTTTTAAATCTGGTCTTAGTTTGAATGTGGGTCATCGTTCTCTGCAGGTGCCAAGGATTTAGCCGTTGTGGTTCAAATTCAATTTTTTTTGAGAGCTTCCAGCGACCAAAAAGTACCAAATTTATGGAATTCATTGCAGAAATGACCCTATTCGGTGAGAAATGACTGGTTTTCTATTTGCGGTGTGGTCCAGGGTGTGGTTGGATCATTTGCAGAACTTATACCATGGTGGTTGTGTACTCAAGGCATGTTGTAGGGTGTCCTTTTGAGCCCAATTTTGTGATCCCTTGTACTTGCAGAGAAGATTTTCATGATTAGGGATCAGTTCTGGTTTCCTTCTTTCCTGGTTGGATGTGTTTCCCACCCTTGAATTAAATTTTGACTATTTCTAGCAGGTTGGGTGGTTGAGACCCTAACCCTAGCTGTCTGAAGCTTGTTGCATCTGATCTTGAGGATTCCAAGGTAGCTAGTGGTATAAGTTGCAGAATTTTGGATTTTACAAGGGTTCCAAAAACATTGTTGCTTTTGGTCCCTAGTTTTTGACTGTAATATACTGATAGAAGTCTGATTTTGTGACTTTTCTGATCTTGGTATCATTCTGATTGTATGTTGATCCTGATTGTGTTAATGAGAACATTTTGAATCCCAATCTTGTATCTTGTGTATGTCTTCTTGCTTGTCTCTGAGCTCATATATGTTAGTTTCACAAAGTGTGCTAACATATGGTAAACAAAGAGTATTTTGAATTTATCTTTGAGTTCCTAACAAAGTTAGGATTAAAGTCTTCTAGGTGAATTCAGTGAGTTTGCAGTTAGGTATAGAATTTGATGTCCTTGTGCTTGATGGAAAGGGGTAATAGGAAAAGCACTTACCTGGGATTCCATTGTGTTTGATTTGAGGTATATAGTTAAGTGACTCTGAGCCCAGGGATAAGGCACTGGTCCTTCCTCTTGAGGTATGCATGGTTAACAACTACAAACACAAACATTATTTGATAAATCTTTAACAATCTTATATGAGATATAGTGGAATATTGTTTTAGACTCCTTTAGAGAAGTGAGTCAAGGGTACACCCACCTGAGCACTGAAGCTCAAAGTGTAGAAGGATCCTTTGATCCTTGTGAGTTGGCCCTCTTCCTTGTGGAATTTGGAGTGGTGATAGAGTCAAGATTTTATTTATATTATCCATCAAAGTGTAAATCTGCAAGTTGAAGATCAAAGGGAATAATCCACAACCAACATATTTTATGAAATCTTGGTTCTATCTTGAGTGAAGATTAATAAAAATTTCAATAAGTGGCTAATGCTTTCTTTGCATCATTCGGTGGGTATCATCCTAAGTATATTGTAATCTTTTTTCCATGTGTGTACTTGTATTCTCATTGATTCATTTCTTTGATAGCATCCTCTTCTCCTAGAAGCTATCATTGTTGATTCCTTATATCTGGGTACATATATCTCTTGGCTTATGAATATATTAGCACATCTTTGGTCTAATATATATATCAATCTTTTGTGTTCGGGCATTATTCACAAGACACTTTATTGATCAGATCCTCAATTTGGCTATTTTTCACAGTATCTCACAATGTGTGGAGGTTGGAGTTTACATATTCATGCATATTAGAATTCTCTTTACCACATCCTTTTGGTGATCTATGATAACTCTAAAGAAAGTTGAGAAATATTTTAATTCAACATGGCATTGCTATCTTAAATTGAGTTTGGCAGTGAAGTGCTTCAAATTTCTCCTTACTGGGAAGCATGGAGGATTTACTTAGTGTACCTAAATTATAGTGCGTGCATTTGTGGCATACTAAAGAATCCACCTATTTTCAAAAAATACTTTTCTAAGTCTCTTTTTTTCCACCCCCCTCTAATACCCACCCAATACACCTCCCCACACTCATTTTCCCATATAAACCCCCACTCCCTGCTCCAAAAAAAATCTCCCTCCCTCCTATTTAGGTAATATATTTCCCCCTTTTTTTGTCCAATTTAAACGCCCCAATATGAATGCATGTGGTATTGTATTTCCCCTTTAGTGAATATCCCGTACTGGGAAGGATGTTTATAGGTGTGGTGCTAGTATTACCTTTTTTTGGTGGTGGATTATCTTGTTTCTCTAGAGTAATTTTGCTGGTTGTCTCCATGCTTAATTCCACATGGTCTTTAGGCTTGATTTTTTGTAGCTTCTTTGTCAATTGGTGGTGATTTGGCTTCCTTTTTCTATTACTTTATCAATCTAGGTTGTGTACAGATTGATCATGTTTTTGATTAAGTAAAACAGGTTTTACAGGGATCCTGAAACCCACAGCAAAAGTAAAGTCTCGAGATAGTCAAATAAACCAAGCAAAGCAAAATAAAATAGAGTAGCAAGGACAGGCCATCACTGGGCTGAACATGAAATAAATAGAGAATATAAAGCATGGCCTAAAGGAAGGACACCGAAAAATAGTTATGTCAAGCTCTTGAGCATGACAACTGCATTGTTTTCAAGGGCCTCCATCAGTTGAACAATATCTTTAATGTTCTACACTTGGGAGCCTTATGGGTTAGTGTTCTCCCTTTTATTCCTGGTTCTTGCTCTGGTTCTTTTCCCTGGACCTTCCATTTTCTCCTTGTCTTCCTTCTTAGTCCTCTTCTCTGTCTTGGGGTCCATTTTTTCTTCCATCCTTTTAATCAGCATCTTCAAATTTTGATTGGACATTTTAAGGATGTTAAAATTTTGTGCTGCCACACCTTTAAGGGTATTTTCCAGACTAATCATTTTGGATTCCATGTTCATGACCCTGGTTTCCAGGCTAGGCATGTTCTTTGTGGTCTTTTCCTTGTTGCCCATGCCCAAAATTTTAACCTTGATGTCGTCGATCTCGTGGTATATCCATTTAAAAGATTGAAACTGGTCCAGCATGTTATTTTTGGTATTGTTAAGAAAGTCCATATCCATCTCCCTGGCTTTTTTCACTAAGAACAACCAAAGCTAGGTCTATCAATTCTTCCTTGTGGACTTTTCCTTCTTTGTCCTCCAAAATCTAAGGAAAGACTACTTCCCTAGTAATTCCCATACACACGGTGTTAATATTAAAATTTCTCCAAACTTTTTTTCCCCTAATAGTATCCTGACTATGATACTCACCCCCTGAGGTATCTTCAGTCTCATAAATCCTTATGGGTGATTGATTGGTTCCCTGGTCATCTTTCTCTTCAATCTCAGGGGCTTGGATTTTTGTTTTAGTGCTTGGGGAGTGGGGAAGAGGGGATTTTTCCTTACTGATAGTGATATCAACCAACAGGTGGCCAGAGAGGTCATGCATTGTTTTTGGGGTGTCCTACTTGTCTTGTTCCTACAAATTTGCAAGGTCCTCAATAGGGTTGCCCACTTCTTCTGAAACCATTTCTTCCTCTTTTTCATTATACTCTTCCTCCAAGTTAGCCTCTTTCTTGTCCTACTTTTTGGAGGGAAATTCACTCTTGATAGCTTTTAGAGGCCATTTCTTGGAAGGAGAGCCCTTGCTCTATTTCATGAATTCAACCTCCTCATTGCCATCCAAGGGGATGCCCACAGACAAGCCAGAAGGAACATAATTTGAGCTAGATTTGTCACTTATAACCTTGTTATCCCCAATTTCTTTACCCAAGATTTGGGTTTTAAAGAATTTGTATAACAGAAGGATTAATCCTTCATGTAGGGTGGGATTTGCAATTTTCTTATCTCTATAACTAGTAATATTCTTGTTCATAGAAGAGAAGAGATAAAATGGAATGGAAATCTTGAAATCATGCCTAAAATGGTTAAGCAAGATGAAATGATAGGTTCAGATTCTATCAAACCCGATGTTGAGGGTTATGTAGTAGATGAGGGCCTTCAAAAAATACTGCCAGAGCATCTTCAAACTCCTGGGGAGGTAGTAGGTGCCTGCTTGGACAATGTATTTCATCTTAGAGTCATCCCTTGCAAAATTTTTGATAGCAATGTCAGAAAGTTTTTGGTCTCTGCAGAATTTTCTCTCAGCATTAGGGATGCCTGTGACCATCAAAATGACTTTCTCTATAACAGTGAATGTCTTGCCCTCAATATCCACTGACCCATCTTGCCAATTTTTGATGAAGATATTGGTGATATCCTTCCTACACCCATGGAGTTGTTCAATAAAAGTGGTAACCTTCCCTTTCTGTAAGGCATTCTAGATTTTTGTTCACTTCTTTCATTTTTCATTGTCACCTTCTTGGTCCCTTCTTAACCTTTCCCCAACCATTTCTATCTTGATAGTTCTAGTATGCCACTGGTTCTATCAAGAATTTTTGCTAGCCTTCTTTCTAACTACAACAACACTGTTACTAAAAGTAGCTTTTCTGAAATGAGTACAAGATATGGGGAAGGGCACCCTAAAAGTGTGTGGAGGTGATGTGTTAGTAAAAATCATGTAGAACCGCCACAACTTACCATGAGTGAAATAACTTCTCCTAGCAAACTTGAAGCAAAAATAATTAATATTGGTTAAAGTCATGGTACTTTGAAGATCGTCACCATCCAGAGAATCCATCTCACCTTTATGGAAAGTTTCATCAAAATGCCTTAAGTAATAAGTTTCCTTTTTGGCATCATGTAGGGCATTCCAACCATCATACCATATGACATCAAAGTTAAGCACACGAATAGATAGGTAAGCCTCTGAGAAATTGATCTTAGTGGCATAAAAATTGATGCCTATTCCAAGACCAAAGCCACGTCTAAAATCCTGGCCAAAGGAGAACCAATAGATGTTTCTCTATTGAGAATCATACATGGTGGTCACAATATGATCTATTTCTCGAGAACATAAATTTCTACTTTTGACAGTCAGTTTGTGTGAGCTAAAGAGCTCACTGAAGACCATTGAAGTGTCTAACATCTTTTGATGGGAGTGTAGGCCACCTAGATGGTTTTATGGGTTCCATCTGCAATATTTCTACTAGCTTCCTCTAGCCTAATCTTACTTTCTTTCTTTCTGCTTGGGGATTTGAATTTTTCCCCAACATCAGCTCTATTTTTGCTCATTGTAGCTACTTGAGAAACTGGGGATGGATCTCATCTTTTTGTTCTCTTTTTGCTTTGAACCTTTATCCAACCCTCTTTTTCCGCTTTATATTTAGTAAAGAGCTCCTCCATCCTAGTGAGTTGTTTCAAAGAGATAGAACCCAAAAGGAAATCCATCTGTTGTACTTTGTTAGAGTCATGTGTATCTGGGTAGATGCTAGAGATCGGGAGATCACCTGGTTTTCTCCTAGTCAGACTAGAACAACATTCTTCTATAGGGGATTCAAAGGAATCTAGGATGAAGGAAGAAAAGGTGGAACCTGGGCACGAGTCACCCCCTTCCCCCTAACCAATGTCAAAGTTGTCATCGATGGAGTCATGTAGAATGTTGACTTCCAAGTCTATGCCTTCAAACTGGGGAGAACCCATTCGGAGAGCCAAACTTTCATGACCAGGTTTGGTTTTCTCCTTTAGTTCCCCATCTTGAGGAAAGTCCTTGTCTTCTTGTGATTCTGAAATCTCTATCTTTTCCTCTGGTTTGTCCATTTTTTTCCATACTCTGTGATTCAAGACCTCTGAGTTAGAGTGAGGATTGGTAGGCTTCCTTGAGAGGTGTTCCAAGTCATTACCTAGCTCGATCTTTTTAATAGCCAGAGCTTTCCTTTCTTTTTCCAAGTTCATGCACACTCGACACATTATGGCTTTATGTCCAACTTTCTTACAGTGGAAGCACATGAAAGGGACACTTTCATAATCCAAAATTTTTAGGTGTTTACCCAGTTTAGATTGGAGAACAATGATTTTTGGCATATCTTGGCCCTCTTCCACCCAAATACAAATCCTTGCATAGGTGAGGTAAATTTTAGCCACACTCACTGGGTCTACCAAGAGAAAATTCCCAAAGCATTTGGCAATGCCATCAAAGACATCTTCACCCATAATTCTAAAGGGAGTTCTGGGAGTCGAACCCACATCGGGACCTGGATAAAGAAAGAACCATTGAGGTCTAGCTTCAGGATCCATTTTTGCACCACAAGGGCAGCCTTGCCTATTGACCAGGTGCCCGCACAAAGGATTCTTTCTAGGTCTTCTTTGCAAGAAAACTCAAAGGAGAGAAAGCCCTTCGCCATGGTCATGACCAGGACATACCCTTTAAGCTCCCATTTATTTTTCGCAAAGATTCTCACAATATCTATGTTAGTTCTAGACCCCACAAATTTTCCTACAAGAGTATGATCCATTGAAGCAATGTTGTGATCCACCAACTCATCAGGAATTTCAATGATGAAATTACCTTTCTCTTTATTAGAGAGATCCTTTATAGAAGGGAAGGAAGACTTGCCTAAAGGTTGAATGCTAAAAAGTGTTGACCATTGGTGTTGAGAGGCTTTACCACTATGGTTCTTTGTTTGAATCTTCGGGGATGAGGGGGAAGGGGAAGGGTTTTCTTCTCCCACCCCAGCCACCATACCAGGGTCAATCTACTTAGCCCTTGGGACCCCTTCTATGTTCTCTTCATTCCCCACTCCCTGATCTACAGAGACACCATTACCAGTAGCTTGCTCAACCTACTGCCCTGGGATCCCACCCACATTCGAGTTCAAATTCAAAATTCCTCCCACCTGCCCATCCACCCGTTGTCACCATATTTGGTATGATGTTATTTACATGCATTAAGATTATTGAATAGGTAACATATGATTTTTGGCATATCTTTCCAGATTGATCATATTTTGTTACACCTTTTCTGATATTGTAAATTAGATGTTGGATCATTCCCTTCTTCACAGTTTTATGCCCCATATCTTCTCTTCGAGATCTTATGGTTTCTCTTTGTTTTTTTGTGTAGGTTGATGGAACTAATGATTCTCTTACGGTTTTTGCAAAAAAAATGTTGTAGTGCTTCATCTTTAGCTGCCTCACCTTGTCTAGTTAATGCTCCTACTCTTGTTGTTGCATTGGTTTCTCTTCCTTTGGATTTTCTTACTTCTGATCAAGATGAGATTTTCTCTAACTCTTGGTGGACTTATTCCTAGTGTTTTTAGTTGAGTTTGGTAATGTGATGTTCTATTGTAATCATTTTTAGTTTTTAGGTTTCTTATTTGAGCTACAACTAAAGGTTTTCTTCCTAGTTCTTTCTTGCTAGTATGCTCCCCTGAACTAGGACTGATGTAAAACTTTTTATTATTAACAAATAAATATTTTAATGGATCTTGCCACTTTTATTTAAAATAAATAAATAAATTACAATTAGTTCCATCATCGATAAGTCATGTTGCTATAATTTAAGATTGCATTCTCTATAAATGAAAAGGGACCCAAAAAAAAATTAAACACAACTAAAAATCTCAGATGCTAAATCTCCTAATCCTTGTTCTTCCAAGATTTCTACTCACTACCTATGCATCCAAATTCTCCTATCGTAAATTGAATCATAGAATCATTGAAAGAACATTCTTCACTAAAATGCTTGATGATTACATTATCATACTGTGTAGCTAAGCTCACACTAGAATCATATATACAAACAAAAATTGAAAGATTACAAAAATTCTTTTCTTTTGATGAGACCAAATTATATTTGACCTGAATTCAATATTTGTTTGTGAACATATAAAAATAATCTTAGTTTTTTGGTCAAGGTTTGACGCCTCAGCTGCAGTGCTTGAAAAAAATCATCCATAGATTCATAGATGCCCTTAAAATGGGCACCTTGCATAAAGGGATTCTCTAGCTCTGGAAGAAACTACAACTCTGTGCCAATTTCATGAAATTATTCATTAGTAAATTGAAGATCTATTGTTGAGGGTGTGTCACAAATTCAAAAAAAGTTACGCAAATTAATTTTTTTAAAAAAGTTATGCAAAGGGAGCATGAATGATATAAATATATAAAGAATGAAAGAATGAAAGATGGAGAAATATGAAGATAAAGATAGAGATAAAAAGTTATATATAAAAAGAGAGATAGAGAGGGTGACATATATAGGGATAAAGAGGGATGTAGAGATAACAAGATAGAGGGAGAGATGAGACAATAAATATGGAGATGTGTCTTAGATATGGAGGCGAGAGAGGAAGATAGAGATAGAGGATAATATAGAGTGAGAGGAAAGAGTGAAAAATAGATAGAGAGGTATTTTATAGATTAAGAGGTAAAGAAAGAAAGAGATCTAGGGAGATACACATGGAGACATAGAGAGGGATAGATAGAAAGGAATAACTAGAAAAAGATAGAAATGGTGATGATAGAGATTGACAGAGAGATAAGGATATATAGAGAAGAGGAGAGGGAGAGATGAACAAAGGGAAAAATACTTAGTTGACCTTCCATACCTCTTTTGTATACCTATTACACACTAAGGTGCAATTGCTAGTTAATCCTTGATAATTTGGCACATTGAAAGGACATGTTGAAAAAGGAAAGTTGAATTAGATGGTAGATGTATTACACTGTCAAAGCATGTGACCAAAATAAATATTGTCATCAATGCTGATCAAACCACCATTTCCAAATTCACATTCAAATTTTCTATGTAAAGTCAAGCTAAAATTCTTTTTGGGATGCACGAAAACTACTCATTGGTTCTCTCATGTCCACCTACAGACTAATCCATTCACAAGAATTTAAGATTGGAGTGTGTGTACAATCATCATATTGATGATTTGGCACTTGGAATTGACTGATTGAAAAGGAGAGATGAATTAAGGGGAAGTGTAACCGGGCTAGACTTTGCATTTCTTTGGTGACTTGCTGGATCCAACTTGGGTGACTTGGATAGGTGTTGAATGTTTCTAGTTGGATGGATGCAATGTTCATTGAGGTGATCTGCCTTAGCTATTTGGAGGTGTGACTTGGTTGAGCCAACATCAAAAGTGCATATTTGGAGCCGACTTGGATTTTGTGTGTTTGTGGGCCGACTTGAATCATTCGTGAGTAGATGTGCCAACTTAAGTTGTGAGACTTGAGTTATTTGTGAGCTATTTGTGGAGAAAGGGTTGACTTGCTTTGGTGATTGAGCTGTAGTAAACGTTGGATGCATTGGGCAATGTATTGGTGCTGACTTGCATAGTGTGTCTTTGATTACGCTTTGTTAGAGTTGATTTCAGGCCGATTACATTATAGCCATTGGAGAGATGTCATGTTTTAATGCAATGGAATTGCTTTGATTGTGGAGTGGTTATGACTTGGGTCTGGACCAATCCTGCAATGGTTATTCCTTCTTGTTTCATTCAAGGCGCTCTAGTATATATTGGAGGCCTTTCTCATTCATTTGCAATCAGCGGTGGAGTTGTGATTTGTAGAGGGACAAGGTTTTTGGCGAAGGAGCAGAGAAGAGGTGAATTCCTCTGTGCAAAGACTTGGAGTGATTTATTTTGTAGAGAAGAGGTACTTGACTTGCATTTTAAGAGCTTGGAGCTCGATTGTGAATGCAAATTGTGATCGTGATTGCATTGTAATAATTCATGCTAAGTCTATAGCATTATTCTGGGAGAGCTAGTATTTTTAGATACTCAGCCAAGTAGACTTGTAATTGGATTTGAGAGATCAATTTTGTTACAAAGTAAAGTCCACCAAGATAACTGAGAGGGAGGGTTGAATTAGTTATCAGAAAATTATAACTTTTATCATCTTCAACAGTATTAAACCATATAATAAATATAATTACTAACCATAGAAAGATATTCATACACAATAACACAATGACACAAGATATGTTGACTAGAGAACCTCTTGATCAAAGAGTAAACCCCGGTAGGAATGATGCTCGCAAAAGATGCACTAATATGAATATTCCTTGTGAAAGGATGGACTCTATTAGGAGTCTTATGAAATACATTCAATACATATAAATCCCCATTAGGAGATTTTGAATCCCTGTTAAAAGATTCTAACCCTGTTAAGAGTTATGGAAGAAAGAAGGACCCACTGCCCAAATAACTTCAGGGTAAGATCACTGAACACACTGTCCAAATAATCTTTTCATTACTCAATAGAATAATATTTTACCTCTTCTCTGACTATCCCAAACTACACTCACTATTACCTTAGATCTCAATTACAAATCTTTGTACTTTGCATGTCTTCCTTCATAAATTTGCTTTCATACTTAGCTCATTTTCTTCACTTCATGCATACAGCATATCACTCCAACCATATTAGAATTACATCAAAAATACATGCTGCTACTCTCCAACAAGGAAATACATTCCTTCCTTTATACTACACTCAAATAATTACAAATGATTCGGCATACAATTTCAAAATAAAAGTTTCCACATGCTACACCAAAATTACACAAAACTATCAGCTTCCAAATACAATAAATCTTCACTCATGCGACCTCGAATTATACTCTATCATCCACATCAGTATCAATGTGTCTTCAACTTCCCTTTAACTACACAAAACCAGATTCCATCCTGATTAGGAGATATCATCTGATTTCCACAAACTGCTACTTAGGAACACTGCCTCAATACTGCTTCCACCAAAATGATCATAACCTCCATGAATAAATGAATTACTATCTATGCTCTTAACCATGGACATATAACATATCAAAGAGTATATCCTCAATGTCACATAGCTCCAACTACAATAACCCATGTGTGCTAATCCAAACTTTGTCTGCTTCTCTGCAAGTCTTCGGTAAATCACTATGTTGACATCAATGACAATCATAGGCATGATTGCAACAAAAACTACTACAGAATGGGTACCAAACATTTATCATTCATTCCTAACAATCTCCCCCATTGGCATTGATGGAAACATAGATGAAAAACATCTAATGTTCCAAAAATCCAATACTACAACACTGCTTCTTCATATCCTCTTCATCAATCAAATCTTGCTTTGTTATCCTATTTAGTTCTCTCCAAAAGATGTTCTATATTGTTTTTCATGTATACTTCTCCCCCATTGACATCAATGACAAAAATTTCATCACTATGTCAACAACAACTCAATGTCAAAAGACACTTTTCAGAAAATACAGTTACTAGAGTCCTCATGACTCAACTCAGATACACATACTCCCCCATAGAGGAAGTACCAACATCCAATCTAGAAGAAAGATAGGGCTCATATACCACTGGACAGATGCAACCAACTACATCACTTCTCAAAAGTAGGCTAGGACATAACCCCAAGCATACCTCTCAGATACTCAAATGTATCCTTAGGAAAAGGCTTTGTGAATACATCTATTATCTGCTCCTTTGTACTTATGTACTCAAGTATGACTTCTTTTTCAACAAATTTCTCTCTTACAACATGATACTTAATCTCTATATGCTTTGTCTTAGAATGTAATACAAGATTCTTAGACATACTAACTGTACTAGTGTTGTCACAATGTATACCAATAGGCTCAAAATTTTTTATTCCTATATCCTTCAGCATTTGCTTCATCAAAATTATCTGGTTACAATTGTTTGCTGCTGCTACATATTCTCCTTCTGCTGTGCTTTGTGAGATACAATTATGCTTCTTTCTTAGCCAAGAAACCAATCTTCCTCCAAGGAAAAATGCTCCACCACTGGGGCTTTTCTTATCATCAACACTGCCTCCCCAATCAGTATTTGTATATGCACATAGGGTAAAATCATCAAATTTTTCATACCATAGTTCATAGTCCATTGTGCCTCTTAAATATCTCAGTATCCTCTTTACTGCTGCATAATGTGATTCTCTAGGTTTAGCTTGAAATCTTGCTACTATTCCAACTGAATGTGCTATATCGGGTCTTGTATGAGTCAACTACAACAATCCTCCAATCATAGATCTGTATTTCTTCTATTCCACTGTAGGTGTCTCATCTGTGCTAGATAACTTATGTCTAGTCACCATAGGTGTTCCAGCTAGTTTACAATCCTCCATTCCAAATCTTTTCAATAAGTCATTCAGGTACTTTGTCAGACTCACAAATATACCATCATTAGTTTGTGTTATTTGTAATCCCAAAAAGTATTTCATTTCACCAATCATACTCATTTCAAATTCAGTCTTCATTTCATCAGCAAATTTGTCACTAGCTTCATCTTCTCCTTCAAAGATAATGTCATCAACAAAAATAACTATAACTAACAAACCATTTTCAATTTCTTTTGTGTACAGATTGCTATTAGCTATTCCTTTTGTAAATCCCAACTTTAACAAATACTTATCCAGTCTTGCATACCAAGTTCTAGGTGCTTGTTTAAGTCCATATAAAGCTTTCTTTAGTTTACATACCATGTCTCCTTCTTGAGTCAAAGGAAAACCTTCAGGCTGCTCAATGTAGACTTCACTAGTAGTCTTAGGTTCAATTAGAGAAATCAAACATAACTATTCTTGTGCCTTATTTCAAGTTAGAACTCCTCTTTTGATGCTCCCAATAATTTGTTCAAAAGGATTATTCCTTAACAAACTCTTGCTAGGTGTCACTGTTTCAGATCTCTCTTCAGATGTAGGTTCTTCAATAACTTCACTATGGCTTTCATTCAACAAATCACCGTCATTTTCATAAAACAATTTAGTAGATCCAGTGTTAGGTTTAGGATGAGCTTCTTCATCACATTCATAATCAAGCATTCTTTCCTGGATTTTGAACTTTTCATCAACTTTAACATTTGTGCTTTCAACAATAGTCTTAGTTCTATTATTGAAACATCTATATGCTTTTCTTTTCAAAGAATATCCAAGAAATATACCTTCATCACTTCTAGGATCAAACTTTCGAATATCATCATCTCTCTTTATATAACATTTTCTTCCAAAAATTCTAAAATACTTAACTGAGGGTGCATGTCCAAACCATAATTCATAAGGTGTCTTGTCTGTGTCTTCTTTGATTTGTACTCTATTCATTGTATACACTATTGTGTTCACTTCTTCTCTCCAAAATATCTTCACCAAATCATTTTCAAACAACATAGCTCTTGCTACTTCAGACACTGATCTATTCCTTCTTTCTATAATGCCATTTTGTTCAGGTATTCTAGGGGTTGAATATTGTCTTCTAATGCCATTTTCTTCATAAAAGTTGTTAAACTCTCTAGAAGTAAATTCTCCACCTCTATCAGATCTCAAACATTTAATCTTCATTCCAGATTCATTTTCAACCTTATTCTTAACAATCTTAAACTTATCAAATGCTTCAGATTTCTCTTTAAGAAATGTAATCCACATCATTCTTGTACAATCATCAACAAGAATCATAAAATACCTTTCTCCATAGAATCTTCTAGTCCTAGTAGGACTGTTTAAATCTGTATGAACAATCTTGAGCTTCTCTATAGATGTAAACTTCTTACTAGGAAAATAACTTCTCTTTTGTTTAGCTATTACACATTATTTGCAAATCATGTTAGTAGGCTTCATAATTTTAGGTAAATCTCTTACTACAAGGGTAGTGCTTACTTTCACAATGTTATCAAAGTTTATATGACAAAACCTTCTGTGCCATAACCAACTATCATCAATATTAGTAATCAAACATGTCATCTCAATAGGATTCAATTGAAATGCATTACCTCTGGTTCTAGATCTAGTTCTAATCAGATTTCCATCTTTATCCTTTATCACACAAGTTTTCTCAGTAAACCAAACTTGATATCCCTTATCAACTAACTATCCAACACTGAAAAGATTATGTTTCAATCCATCCACAAAATAAACATCACCAGTATTAGTGTTTCCATCAAGAGTAATAGATCCTATACCTTTAATCAAACAAGGTGCATTGTTTCCAACTCTAACAACTCCTCCATCATATTCATTCAACTTTATGAACTTTTTCATGTCTCTAGTCATATGATGTGAACAACCACTATCTGTAATCCAATCAACTTTCTTTTCAACTTGAGAAACTAAAGCTTTTTCTTCCTTAACATCAGTTTTAGGATTCTCTTCTTTAATTGCTACAAATCCTATGTCATCATTATTCTCAGTATCACTTTCACTTAAAGTTTTTTCTATACTAGCATCAAGATCTTCATCATTAGCATAATAACATTCCTTAGATCTTCTAGGTTTGAAATTGCTTCTATACTTTTTAACTCTCTTAGGACATTTAGATTCAAAATGACAATATTCTTGACAAGTCCAACATTTAAATATTTTCTTACCATCTAGTTCTCTTTTCACAAGCAAGGCAATACCTTCTTCAATCTTCTTGTCTTCTTCATTTCTACATATGCTATTGCCAGCATAATCTCCACTAACACCGATGCTTCTTGACAATGTAGGGCAAACATTAAGAGCACTGAATGCTATCTCCATTCTAGGTAAGTCTCCTTATAATCTCAAGTTCATTTCTACTACTTGCAATCTTCCAAGAAGAGTCTCTCTTGTAAAGTTTGTTGTACAAGGTATCACTTGTTCAATCATGTGTGTTGTCTACTTAAATGCATTAGTCAATGTCCTCAAAATTTTCCATATCACTTCAATCTTTGTCTTTGTTCCTCCACAAGATTTTATACCTGTAATAATTTTTGACATTCTACCAATATAAATTCTAATAGATTCATCTTCCAACATTCTTATATCTTCAAATGCACATATCCAATTATGTAATCTAACTCTTTTTGCATGTTCATCACCTTCAAAAGTAGAGTGCAAAGCTTTCCAAATTTCATGAGACTTTTTCAAACATTTTACCTAATTGTATTCATTCTTTGAAAGTGCTATCAAAAGTGCTTCTCTTGCAAGTATGTTACACATGAATAAATCTCTCTCATCAGTAGTACATGTTTCAAGATTGTCTTCTTCAATGATATTCTTATCATTCTTTGTTATCAACTAATAACTTGGTCCTAAACATAATAGGTGTGTCTTCATCTTTTCTTTCCAGCTATCAAAATTTACTCCATCAAAATAGGCTTTCTTTCCTGAAATTCACCATGGATCTCCTTAAGCTGTTAAACTTCTTTTTCAAGGACCTGTTGCTCTGATACCAATTGTTAGAAAGAAAAATCCACCAAGATAACTGAGAGGGGGGGGGGCTGAATTAGTTATCAGACAATTATAAATTTTATCATCTTCAACAGCATTAAACCATATAAGCAATATAATTACCAATGATAGAAAGATATTCATACACAATAACACAATGACACAAGATATGTTGACTAGGGAACCTTTGGATCAAAGAGTAAATCTCGATGGGAATGATGCCCACAAAAGATGCACTAATATGAATATTCCTTGTGAAAGGATGGACTCTGTTAGGAGTCTTATGAAATACATTCAGTACATATGAATCCCTCTTAGGAGATTTTGAATCCCTCTTAAAAGATTCTAACCCTGTTAAGAGTTATGGAAGATAGAAGGACCCACTGCCCAAACAGCTTCAGGGTAAGATCATTGAACACACTATCGAAATAATCTTTGCATTACTCAATAGAACAATATGTTACCTCTTCTCTGACTGTGCCAAACTACACTCACTATTACATCAGATCTCAATTTTAGATCTCTATACTTCACATGTCTTCCTTCACAAATTCGCTTTCATACTTAGCTCTTTTCTTGACTTCATGCATACATCATATCAGCCCAACCATATCACAATTACATCACAAATACATGCTACTACTCTCCAACAAGGAAATACATTCCTTCCTTTATACCACACTCAAATAATTACAAATGAGTCGGCATACAATTTCAAAATAAAAGTTTCCACACGCTACACCAAAATTACACAAAACTGCCAGCTTCCAAATACAATAAATCTTCACTCATGTGACCTCAAAGTCTGCACTATCATCCACATCTCTATCAATGTGTCTTCAACTTCCCCTTAACTGCACAAAACTAGATTCCATCCCGATTAGGAGATATCATCTGATTTCCACAAACTGCTACTTAGGAACACTGCCTGAATATTGCTTCCACCAAAATGATCATAACTTTCATGAATAAATGAATTACTATCTGTGCTCTTAACCATAGACATATAACATATCAAAGAGTATATCCTCAATGTCGCATAGCTCTAACTACAATAACCCACGTGGGCTAATCCAAACTTTGTCTGCTTCTCTACAAGTTTTTGATAAATCACTGTGTTGACATCAATGATAATCATAGTCATGAATGCAACAAAAACTACTACAGAATGGCTACCAAACATTTAGCATTCATTCCTAACAAATGTATGAGTCACTTTGGGGCTACGCCTACCAATATTGCTTGGTTCATGTTATTTGCTTGCTATTCTAGTGCATCATGACATATTGGATTCGTTTATTACTTATTTGGATTAGATCATTTGTGCTTTCGCATGGCATTTTGGTGAAGGTGTACTATGGATTTGCCTTTCTTTGAGGTGAATCGTAGTGCCACATGGGTCTTGTCCCAAAGTCCATGACAATTGGTATCAAAGCTATTTCTACGAGGGGTTTGATACCCAAATTTGGGAAAGTTAGTATCAGAGTTGATTCAAAATTGGATTTCAAAATGGTGAGCTACGGATCTAGTTTGGTATTGGATTGAGCCAGTTCTTTACAGATCTGATCTATAGCAGTGCGTTATGTTTGATGCAAAATTATGGAGAAATCAGCTTGACATGGATGGGGTTTTGTAATAGAAGATCAGTTCAATTTGATCCTTGTGCAATCTAGAGCTGGAGCAATCATCTTGGGGAGATGGATCCTGGTAGCGGTTTGTATTTAGCATGGAGATCTTGGATCGATTTGAAGACTAGTTGGGTTGGGGTAGAGTGGATGAGATTTGATATGGTGGTGCATCGATTTGGGACTCATGATTTATTTCAAGAGGTTGAGAAGTAGATCTATGCCTTGGGGGAGTCAGATTGGAATTTTGGAGCTAAACTATTCAGCAATGTGAGATCCTAGAATGCAGATCGTCACATGACTTTCAAATCTGGGCTTGCGACGTATTTTGGTGAGTCGAAGTCCTTCATTCTTGCTCGAGATTTGGATATGATTTGGATACTCTTCTTCAGTCTGAATTAGATGCATCTTGTTCCTAGTTTGCATAGTAGTGACTTGACTTGGGGATCAAGTAGACTGTGCAAAGATCGACTTGGAGATTGGGTTGAGCTACTCTTTTCGGTGTTATTTAGATCAGGGGTAGATAGATTGCTTGGATCATCTACTTTGTTTGCCATAGTTTGACATGAGTTGGATGCGATGCTTGATGAACGACTTGTAGAACTTATGCATCAGTGATTCGTGGATCATCACAGATTGAGACCTGGGCTTGATGACTTGGGTGAAGTCATCTTATCGGTGAACCGAGATGAGAGACTTGGGTTCTAGATCAGGTCGCTTGATATGATTTATGAGATAGCGGATGCCTCTTCATTGTGGGTTCACGGTGTGATCTATAGTGTTTCTTTGCGATTGGGTGCTTGGAAGGGATCCATTGACTTGGTGGCTATAGAGATGGATCGATATGACTTGATCTTGGGTCAAGACTTCTTGAGGTGAGCTGGAGTGATCATTTCTCCTCGCTGGAGATGCATCATGATCTTGGATGTAGAGAAGACGTGTTTCATTCCTACTTTGAGTGATGAAGATTCGGCATCGATGGTGACTTCTTCGAGCTTTGTGCGGGATGTCTTTGCGAAAAGAAGTTATTTTTCCTTAGTAGATTTTGAGTAGTGCAGATTGCTCTATGTAGATGAATTTGTGCTTCCTGATATAAGTGAGATCCGAGTGGTTTCAACAGTTTGAGCTCATGAGAAGATCAGAGATGTTCATGACTTGTGGTGATTTCTGGGTGCGAATAGCTTTTGCAGAGGTCTTTTTGCGAGCTATTCCGAAGTCATCCATCCTTTGTTGGAATGCTTGAAGGGATATTGGACTTGGGGTGATCAACAACAACATGTAGTTGAGGAGTTGATTGGGTTCCTTCACAGGAGAAACTCAACTCTTCTTGAGTGATCTCTTTTTGGGATCAACCTCTTGCGACATCATTTGGTCTAGGGGTGCGGCAGATGTCGAGGACGTCGCCACTTGTTTTAGTGGGGGAGGATGTAATGGGGCTAGACTTTACATTATTTTGGTGACTTTCTGGATCCAAGTTGGGCAACTTGGATAGGTGCCGAATGTTTCAAGTTGGACGGATGTAGTGTTCATCAAGGTGATTTGCCTTAGCCGTTTGGAGGTGTGACTTGGTTGAGCCGACATTAGAAGTGTAGATTTCAAGCCGACTTGGATTTTGTGTGTTCGTGGGCTGACTTGAATCATTTGTGAGTAGATGTTCCGACTTGAGTTGTCAGACTTGAGTTATTTGCGAGATATTTATGGAGCAAGGGCCGACTTGCTTTGGTGATTGAGCTCTAGTCAATGTTTGATGCATTGGGCATTGCATTGGTGCCGACTTCTATAGCAAGTCTTTGATTGCGCTTCATTAGAGTTGATTCTAGGTTGATTGCATTATAGTCATTGGAGCGATGTCATGTTTTAATGCAACAGACTTGCATTGATTGCAGAGCGGTTATGACTTGGTTCGAGACCTATCTTGCAATGGTTATTCCTTCTTGTTTCATTCGAGGCACTCTAGTATATATTGGAGGCCTTGCTCATTCATTTGCAATCAGCAGTGGAGTTGCGATTTGTTGAGCGATAAGGTTTTTAGCGAAGGAGCATAGCATAGGTGACTTCTTCTGTGCAAAGACTTGGAGCGATTTGTTTTGTAGAGAAGAGGTGCTCGACTTGCATTGTAAGAGCTTGGAGCTTGATTGCGATTGCGAATTGTGATTGCATTGTAATAATTCATGCTAAGTTTGTTTAGCATTATTCTGGGCGAGCTAGTGTTTTTAGACACTCAACCAAGTAGACTTCTAATTGGATTTGAGAGATCAATGTATGAGTTACTTTGGGGTTGCGTCCACCCATATTTCTTCGTCCATGTTATTTGCTTGCTATTCTAGTGCATCGTGACATATTAAATTTGTTTGGGACTTATTCGGATTGGATCGTTTATACTTTTGCATAGCATTTTGGTGAAGGTGTAGTCTAGATTTGCCTTGCATTGAGGTGAATCGCAGTGCCGCATGGGTCTTGTCCCAAAGCCCGTGACATGAAGAGTCTACTGAGCATGTTGAAATACAATACTACACCATTAAACCATGAAAAATACAGAAAACTCTCCGTAACTTTTTTAAATTTTTTAATTTGCTTAACTATTTTTTTAGAACAACTTTCATTGAACATATCACTCTCCTTGAATTCCATTTGTGTCACAACTGAAAGTAAAACATAACTCAAATGAGTAAATAGATGATGGGGATGGTGAAGAGGAACCATGCCTTCTCCTTTATAACTTTTGCATGTGAATGGAAATGTCCATTCCTATCTTTGATTTCTTTTGTATGTTTATTAATTTTAGTTACATTTTAATTTTATTTTTATATCTTCCATCTTATCTGCAAAGAAATTCGAAATGTTTTTTAAATTTAAATTTAAATTTCATATTCCATTTTATATTACAAGGCTTTGAAGCCACTGTCAAATTCTTTCAAAAATTCTAAATGTTTACATTCAAATTTACTTCCACTATAGGAAGGCTCTTGACTTAATTAAATATATTGTAATATAAATATTTAAAATTAAAATAATCAGAATTATTTAAATTTCCACATGAGAATTGAACCAGTTTACAAAATATAGTACAACAAAAATGAAAACTTCCAACTTAGGTTGGGTTCCCATGAGAGGAGCTAAGGTTCCATGAGAATTATTTTTTAAGGCTACAGGATTAATAAGAGCCCCTACTTTTTAGATCTTAAAATTTGAGGGAGTGCTGGAAATTGCCACACCGGCTTAAGAGATTTTTCTGCCACATGTGAAATTAATTATTTTAACACAATTTTTTATTAGTACATAAATTTTAGAAGATAAAACCTTCCTTCAATTTTAGAGCTAAACATTTAAGTTAAATTGAAGAATAAAATTCATGGGACTTTTAACTTTAAAATATTCCTAAAAATCTGCCCCTCACATGAAACTCCAGTTTACCAAGACGGATAATGTCCTCTCCTCTTCTATCTTATATGTACCCATGCAAATAAGGGTGCAACGACTTTCCTATTTTTTCGGAATACTCCTTTGCCGGTCTAATTCTTCAGCATGTTTTAAGAATCCTAAAGTATCGATAGTGCAACGTGATGAAATTAGGTAATTTGATTACTGAGTCCAATATAAAAGTCGGTGGTCAGTCTTGACAATAGAAAGTGCTGAGGAGATGTCCTGCAAATCCTCAACTACGATTTACGTATTCCATTTACCTAAATCACTGGCCATCAACTTCATCTAAATTTAGTAAACATGTTATTTATTTCTTTATTTACCTCAGTTATGAATTTCTATTTTTCCTAGTCCAATTTAAAGACTTTCTAGAATGCGAGTAATTTAGTACAAGTTTATGACAATTTCGATCAACATTTTTCAATATAATATATAGTTTTTAACCAGTTTACTCCATATATATACATCAATGTCTTTTCCTTCAAATCGCCACCTGCCCTACACACAATTCGGAAGATCTATTAAATTCATATCCTGTGAAGTTTCTTTCCATTCTGGCAACTCTAAAGTCAAATCAAAGCCAGCAACTTCGGTGGACATTTCTAAACAACACCTTCATTTTCCCAGTCATTTCTCTTTCCCGGTCTAATTCACATTGCGGAACAGATTTTAGAGTTTGAATTTCCGAATTTCACTCTTACTTACCTCACTTGATGAGATGTGAACGCGTTGAAATTTGAACGAGAGAACATGAGAGAAGAATATTGCCACCTTGAAAACAGAGAGAGCATGGCATGACTTGCAATACGACACGTCAAAGATTGAATATGGCCAACACAAAGACAAAGGGTTATAATCAGGTCTTAAAAGTTACTCAAATAATCTGTTTAAAAATAAACGAACAATCTATATTTAGATAACACTTAAGATGTTAAAAAAATAAAGAGAACGATTAATTTAATATATAAAATAACAATTTATTTAAATAAATCATATGTTAAATAATACTTCATATTTTTCTAGTAAATTAAATAAGGAATAGTATCAATGATATAAATTAAAGAATTATGATAGATCAAGTGATATTTAAATTTCATATGATTTGATTGTTGACATAAAAAGCTATGAGGAGAATATAATTATGTACACTTGGGAGTGGCTTTTTCTTTTGGTATGATTTGATTGTTGATTTATAAAATATGAAGAACAATATGAACATTTGGGATTTCTTTGACGAATTTAGGTGTTTAAATAATAGAAAATGATATGAGAGCTGATATGACACTAAATAACTATAAGTTTAGAATGGGAAGCATAAGATGGAGAAAATGAAGCGCTTGGTTAAATACATAGATCCTCCCAATAGTTATATTCTCTATTTCCCTATGTTAAAATATCCGTAAAGGTTGTTTACAATTTTTTTTAGGCATAAAAGCATCAAAGAACATCATATCTAACTACATAACAAATGAAGGTAGGCGTTCTACATGAACCCATAATCATAAAATAATTAGCTTTAATTCTAGTAAAATAAAATATTGTAGAATTTTTGAGTAAACTTATCATCAAAGTGTTACTCAATCAAATGCTCAACAACTATGCAATAATAAGAATAACAAGTGTGGAGGGAGAGTGAACAAGGAAGAGAAAGAGTCTAATATTTTAGAAAATGTAGAGTCACTCTTGTGGCTTATATATCTCATGAATATTAATAAGGAGAGTTAGTTTTGTATGGAGAGTCGAGATATTTATGTTGTTGAAGGATAGCAAAAATACTAAATATAATGAAGATGAGAATTGGCTAATGTTAGAGACATGAAGGAGGAAGATGTAAGAGGTCTAGTTGCAAGTATACTTTTAGCAATATAGGTTATGACCTAAAATGATATAATTTTGATAGTAAGTTAAGCATCACAATTAGTAACTTTAGGAATTTGATACAAGGTGTTTTGCCAAACCCACAAGCAACCTCATTTTTCTTGATGATTGACTTTAAATAATTAAAGTTTCTATAAACATTTATTTTTGAAAATACATTTATCTTAGTAGTATAGCTACAATATTTCCTAAGAATAGAGAACATATGTGAGTTTGATATTTTGAATCTATTTGATTTGCTCCCATGAATTAAAATTGCCATTAATTTTTCCCAATCTAATAAGATTTGAGAAGGATAATAGAGAGTTCAAGAAGGAAAATAGATTCATTAGGTAAGAAGAAAAATAGACTACAAATTCAATTCTTCCCAGAAATTGAAATTTTTAATTTTATTTCAGGATTGCAATTAAATGAGAAGGAAACGCCATTTTGGAGGCAAGTAAAGGAGACTTTAAAGGTATAAAATATTTAGAAAGTTGTTTCTCTAGGAATGTTTGGGTTATTGTTATGCCCCAATTGTGAAGGAGATTTCCTTCGGCTAGGAGAGGAGGCGTAGTCTACGTGGAACGTCATATAGAGTTAACTTATCTGGACATTTTCATCCCCTGCTACTGCGCAATCTCTCGCTGATATATTATTACATCTGAGGCCTTCATAATTCATCCAGAAGTGAGAATTAGAGATTTTGAGTCTCCGTATTATTTATCTCAATAAAATGGAATACATATTATTAATTTCATTAATGTTGATGTGGCTCTTTGCATTCTCAACTCCACTCCAATCTCTATTGGCATTCAAAGCTGCAATCACCTCCGACCGCAATAATTCCATAGCAAATTCGAATGCCAGTATTCGAATGTGTAATTGAACCGGCGTTACAGGGCGTCCTTTCTCCTGTGCTTGGGAATCTCACGGCTCTGTTTGATCTCATTTTCCCGGATAAGCTAGGGAAGATGACAAGGTTGACGAATCTTATCTTGGTTGGAAACAATTTTACAGGTACAATTCCACCCTCTATATTCACAAATCTCTTAGCCTTAGATCAATTGGACTTGTCATGGAATAATTGCTGGTCGTTGTTTTTGTCCTTAATGCAAAGGACTGTTGTGCATTCATTATTGACTGTAGTCACGTGATTGTGAATGACTTACCGTGGTTAGTTATCATAGCTTTCATTGACTGCGGGTTATTGCTATTTAGTTTCTTTTGCTCCACGTGTTCCTTTCTTATGGTGGATTTGAAATGATTATGTTTTTTGTTTCATTTGTAAAAGTCATTTGCTCTCTAATGGTATTCATGATTCACTTGATATTTGTCAAACCCTAGTGAAGGGTGCCGCCATGGATAGCATTCTGGTTCATTTTGTAGCACTCTTCTTGACTTTGAAGTTCTGGGTTTTTAGTATGTTTCTTATTTTCATACAAAGATTAGGTTGATATCATTTTTCATGATATCTTTGCATCATTGTCGAAGGTATTTGTGTTGAAAGATTACAAAAGGTTTTATTAATGTGTTTCTTCTTATTTTGTTCTGAACCAATGGCTAATACACGGTTTTTAATGTGTTGTGAGTTCTTGAGATTAGTCTCTGCTGGTTTTGCCTGGGTACTAGTTTGTTGTGGTTCTCAGCCAAGAGGTATGCATCCACTGGATTCTTCAGCTAGCCTTCTTTGGCAAAGATATATATTCTCTATTACAGGTATGAGCATTTTGGGTTTACCAAGAATACTTGGCATATTATGGAGTTTGATTTTTCATTGAGGAAACAGTTTTCAGTTTCTACAATGTTTGAGAAGATCATTATTGTTGTACAAGATCTTACTCTATTATACTTTCCATTGCTTCATTCGAAAGTTGAAGGAAATATATTATCTTCATCTCTACAGCTTTTGGAAATATATTTGCTTAGAAAGTGGGTTTCTTTGGTTGGTGATCTGACAGTTACATAACGATTCAATTTTTTTAAAACTGTCATTTTTTCATGTGTAAATTGTTTAGAGAAGAAAAAAGTATTCTTCCAAATGAGTTTATGAAGGACATGTCTAAAATATTTATAAAAATCAGTTCCTATTAACAGATATTGTAAAAATAGTTTCAATGTTGGTTGTAACTATTCTTAAGTATTCATCTAAAAATGTGTTGAATATTTTTCTATAAGAAGGGAAAAATGATTGTATCAAGGTGCATGAAAAAGAGGATTTATCCTAATTTGAAAAACATTGAAAGAACTATCTTAAAAATTTTATATATAAGGTGTATGCTTGTGAAGAACATACAGTTATATGTATAAATTGTATTGACTAAAATACATTTGTAAAAAGAAGTGAAGGGTTGTAGCCCAGGCAGGTAGTTGTAGCTGTTGTTGTATAAGGAGGGTTATTGCTCAATAAAAGTACAGGTTCTACAGGAGTGGGTTTTCTCCCTGTGACAAAATCGTAAGGTTTTGAAGGTTTCCCACTTAGCACAAATCTTGTCTTGTTTCTATGAGTTGATTAGTTTTCATATGATTTATTTTCCTATAGCTTATAAACTTGTTATTTCAAAAGTTTAAAGTTATCACTTGCTATAATATTGATAAAATCACTGTATTCTGATTCACCCCCCATCTTAGAATTGTCACCACTTCCAACAATAATCTCCATGGACCTAATCCTCCTGATTTAGGCATGTTTACCCAACCAAGTTTTCTCTACCTCTATGATAATCAGTTGTCAGGCAATATCCCTCCCTCCATAGGAAACTTGTCAGACTTGATTGTTTTGCAATTGCTAAACAATAGTCTCATGGATCCTATTCCTCCTACAATAGGGAATCTCAAGTGACTACAACAGGTTGAACTCTATGAAATTAATCTAAGTGGAACCATACCTCCTGAAATAGGGAATGTCACCCAACTACTAGACCTCAAGCTCGATGAAAATAATCTTTGTGGAACCATTCCTCCTGAAATAGGGAATCTCATCGACCTTGGGCATCTTATTCTCTGCTAATCAGTTGTCTAGTTCGATTCCTCCTAAAATAGGGAAACTCACCCAACTATAGTATCTCAATCTCTTTGACAATCAATTGTTAGGAACCATTCCTCCTGAAATAGGAAATCTCATCCACCTAGAGCAGCTTAGTCTATCCAAGAATCATTTGTCTGGTTCATTTCCTCTTGAAATAGGGAAACTCACCCAACTACAGGTCCTCTATCTCCATGAAAATTAGTTGTTGGGAACTATTCCTTTTGAAGTGGGGATGCTCATTAATTTATGATTTCTTAATATATGGGGAAACAAGCTATTATACACTAAGTTTGCACCCTTGTTTCAAGCTCTTGTAGTCTTGATAACCTAGTATAACATGGGAATCATCTCCAAGTTGTGGGACCTATGCTAACTGAGCTGAGACCTTCAGGTTCTAGGCTTGTTCCTCTTTGATAATCACCTTAATTTGCTTTTGGACATGAAAAGTAAACTTTAGAGGGAAAGGGATAAAAGGAATGCTTGGGAAGGGAAATCACTGAAAGCAAACTACATACTAGGTGATACACCAAAATTAGGGTTTGGATCTCAGTATAGAGGATGAAAATAATGAACAACTCAGGTCTAGGAGATCACAACTCACTAGATAGGCTTGCATAAGTGTTTCATAGAAGGGTCTGCAACAGAAAGAGGCTATTCATGGAAAAGGAAGATTTCACAAACAATAGCATTACTGAGGATTTAGACACAATTTATGACCTAGAAACAAACATTCATTTCTACAACTCGGCATAGGAATGAGACAAGATTGTTAGGGGGTTGAAGTATAACCACAAAAGCATTCACATCCAATCATCCACAATAACACACAATAGTTACAAAAAGAGAGAGGGATCAGGAACCCTAAGATATCATTGACACATCATATACTTCAATTCAATAAGAGGTAATTCAAACAAGGAAGCATAAGGACATGAAGGATTGTCACAAAATAGCTCTGTAATATTTTTATTATCAATGAGAACTTTACAACTATATAAGCCAGAGGGTAGAAATGATACCACAAATGACCCTTAAGAAACGATGAATTTCTTCTACAATTGTGAACCTCTCTTTTTACAGAAAAAGTCAATTCTGAGTTCAAAAGCTCCAAAAATACATTATATACATCCCCCTCTTGCATGCAGGCAAGAGTCAAAACCTAACTAGGGTTACAAGTTTAAACAATGATATCAAACCCTAGGGTACTGATCACCTATTAATGAAAATCTCTGAGAACACCGGTGATCAAACCATATCTTTCTTTGTGTGTTGATCCTTCTAAACTGAAAACACCTATAGACACAACAACCTTGACCTACCAACCCATCTGCAACTCCACTAAGCCATGAAGGCTCCAAATCTGATTATATTTCCCTGAGAAAGGTACTACTTGAAAAGGTGGTGCCAACTCTTTCTAGCACTTCCTGTTGTTAAAACGTGGCAAAGGACCCTGCAATGCTAGCCAATAGTCACTTCTATCATCTTCACAACCACAACCATCCTGAGACTTTATTTCCTGGGCTACCTGACATCGTGCATGGCCGAAAGAATGCAAAATCTTTGCAGAGACATTTGAATTTTAAAAAATAATTGGCTAGCGGTAGATTTTAAAACGTAACTGTCGATGAGAAACCCTTCCTAGCAGATGAATGACCATGATGCACTTGAAAATAGCTTGAAAACCTATCTCTGACAAGTCAAATGCCACCGTGGAAGTTAGCGGCCAATGAAACATGAGCAAATCAGCACATCTGACAGACTTGGACCCACAACTTGCAGAAAGAGCATCAAATGGTTGTCACAAGATCACAAGGGCTTGGAAGATCCCTTGCGATCAAGCGACAACCATAGATCTTCAGTCTACTGATATCCCCATAGATACCCTGACACGGTCCTACCAATAGAGCCCAGCTATCGCTTGACTGACTAATGAAGAACGAGCATGTCAGAAACTGAGGACCCACTGTCAAAGCCCAGAGATAAAGTAAGATCAACGGCGGGTGCATGATCTCATGTGTCAGAGAAACTCCTTCAGATCATGCACCAGCTGTTAGATCTTCAGTTGACTGACAACCGTCAGGCCTGCGCTAACATGGCATCGAATCACAAGTCTTGACCAATCACAAATGCACAACTCGGACTACATGGCAAGACCCTACAACAGACCCACTGCAACACTAGTCACCACTACATGGACCAATCAAACGTGAGCACATTAGCAAGAAAGGACCCATTGTAAGAGCGTCAAGAATAAAGCAAGATCGACAATCAACGCATAATCTCATGTGTCAGAGAAACTCCATGAGATTATACACCGACCGTTGATCTAAAAGGGACATAGGCTGCCAGGCTTGCTCTAAAAATTGGGCAAGTCACCACTTCTCGACCAATAGGAAGCCTCCATGTAGGACAACATGGCAGTGGACCCACTTGACTTTGAAGCACTGCAGGGAAAGGAAATCTACAGTCGTCGCATGATCGCAAGCCTCTGATAAACCCTTCACAAACTTACGACGACTGTTGATCTTACTGAATTGGGGCCCCACAAGTTGAGACCGCCAAACATTTAAGCAACTATGTAATGAAAGGAAGAATAGACCACCCGCTAAATCGCTAACCGCTGAGGACTTAACCGTGAAACATTGGGGTATTATGCGAACAAGGCATTTGCTGAATCGTCGAAAGGAAGAGGTAACCACCGACTGTCTTGGAGAACTAGCGACCGGGCAATGAAACATTAGCACACATGGGTATTCAAAACTTAAGTGGCTGATAAAGTAACAAGGAATTAGAACAAAGGCTTAGGGTTTGCAGGGTTATTTGCCCCAATGGCTATATTTATGAATTTTTTTGACCTACAGACCAGGAAGTAAAATAATTTGCAGAGGCCAAAGGACAAGGCACAACTTCATGAAATTTTCAGGGATGCTTGACAGGATAAAAATAGAGATTTTGTAATAGGTTTTGGCCAAATTTGCATGTACATGGGAAAATTAGGGTAACATTTTGGTAATTTCTGCTGGATGTCAGCCTACTAGACATGGAAAACCAGTGGCCTTGATACATTCATTGGGCATGGGGTCACCTCAGGAACATAAAACTTTGACTGAGAGACAAAACTAGAACCAGAGAGACAAACTTGTACACAGGCACTTCTTGGAAATCAGGAAACTAACCTAGAAAATAGGGAAAGAAAGAAAGGACATATTTACAAAATTTTACAGAGAGGGGTTAACCTCAAAACAAGGGTTCAAGTGGAATCCATTCACCGAGATTGGCAAGGAAAATCCTTCAAGATTTGATAGCTGGAAAGCATTGGATCCCTTGCACACTGTTATAACAAATGGTCCACTCCAGAATGAATCATAATTTGTATGTCTGTTAGGCTTGGATCTGAACTCATCCCATTTGAGAACTACATCTCCAACTTTGAAATTCATGATATTGGCTCTTTTTTCAAAACTCCTCTTTGTTTGAATCTGATGGAATTCCATATCCTGCATTGATTTGTCTCTGATCTCTTCCAATTCCATCAACTGAGCATACCTGATCTACAAAGGATCTCCTTCCTCAAATAGGGCATACTGAGTAGCCAAGTCCAGAGCTGGCAATTCAGCTGAAATGGACAACTTGGCCTCTTTACCATATACTAGCATGTAAGGAGAATAACCAATGATTTTCTCTGGAGTAATTCTATCTAGCCATAAGCCAGACCTGAGTTTGGTATGCCAATCCCTCTAATTATCTTGCAGAGTCTTCTTGATTATCCTAATCAAGTTCTTAATTGTTGATTCAGCTAAGCCATTTCCCTGAGGGTAATAATTTGAACTGGTATTCAGATAGATGCCATTCTTGACTGCCCACTCTTAGACTTTGAGGCCTGTGAATGCTAATGCATTTTCTAAAATTATGGAATCTGGAATAACAAATCTATGAATTATCTCATCATAAAAACTCAATACAACATTCTCATTGGCCTCTTTTAAAGCAATTGCTTCTGCCCATCTAGTGAAATAATCTGTTGCAGTAATTATCCACTTATGTCCTACACTAGATGGAGGATTGATCATGCCAATGAAGTCTATACCCCACTTCATGAAGGGCTGCTCTGTTCTAATTGGTTGTAGGGGCAAGGCTGCAAGCCTCTCTTTTCCTGCAAACATGGCACACTTGATGCATTTTCTCACATACTCATGACTATCCTTATAGATAGATGGCCAATAGTATCTAGCCCTCATAATTTTAAAAGCAGTAGTCCTAGGAGAAAAGTGATCTCTAGAAGCTCCATCATGAAATTCAAATAGAACATCTGCTACCTTTTCTGAATCTATGCATCTTAAAAGGACACCACTATGATCCTTTCTAAAAAGAACTTCATCTATCAGCACAAAAGGAACAAATTGCAATCTATAATATCTTCTTTTTGCTGAATCCAAACCTGTAGGACATTATCCTGTCTTCAAGTAATTGATCATATTAGGCAACCAGCTTGTTGCCTTGGCTTGTTCTTCTATAGAATGCACCACCATAGATGCATCTATTTGTTATGATTTCTTTGAACTTTCATCCCCTACCAAATGCTCACAAAGACCTCTTCCTCTAACCAACTTGGTAGCTTGAATATCTATGTCATATTCCATCACCTTGGTGATCCAACCAGCTCTTTTCTCATTTAGGTGTTTGGAAAGAAAAAATTCTTTGACACTTGGATGAGTAACTTTCAAGTGTACCTTGCTATGGGTCAACAAATATCTGAACTTTTTAAGGCTCTTCATCATAGCAAGCACATGTCTTTCTACAAAAGAGTATCTCTATTCATATTCTTCTAAACCTTTGCTAAAGAAAGCAATAGGCTACTCCAATCCATCCACATTTTCTTGAGTCAGCATTGCAGATATAACATCATGACCCCCATAAGCATAAAGGATAAAATCTTTATTAAAATTTGGATTTAGGAGAGCAGGGGCTTCTGTTAAATCCTCTTTGATAGCTTGGAAATTGACTCTCCCTTCTTTGGTCTAACTAAAAGTTGAACTCTTCTTTAACATGGCTGTCAAAAGCTTTAGTAAATCTACAATGTTAGGCAAGAACCTCCTAACAAAGTTAATCTTTCCTATAAAAGATTGGAAACTTTTCTTATGGTGTGGTAAGGGTAGCTCTAAGATAGCTACAATTCTCTCAAGATCTATTGTGATCCCTTCTTTGGATACCACATATCCTAACAATTTTCTTTCATGGACTACAAACACACATTTCTTGGGATTAAGAGATATCCCAAATTCTCTATGCCTTTCAAAAATCTTTCTCAAATGTTTGATGTGATCTACTGCATGCTTTGAATAGACATTTATGTCATCTAAGTAGACCAGAACAAATTTTTACATGAGGCTTTTAAAGGCCATATCCATTGCCTTTTGAAATGTAGCACCTGCATTTGACAAACCAATGGGCATTTTTTGATAAGTCATGGTTCCCCACTTGGTTGTAAATGCAGTCTTGTATTGATCCTCTTTACTCACTAAGATCTGATTGTATCTTGAATAGCCATCCAATAATGAAAATCTCTCAGATCCAAAGACACATTGTAAAAATTTTTCCATTGAGGGTAATGGATGGCGGTCCTTTAAAGAGGCCCTGTTAAGATCCCTGAAGTCAACACATAACCTCAACTCCCCATTCTTCTTCTTGATAGGAACAAGGTTGGAAACCCAACTAGTATGCTTAATGGAGTAGATGATACCACTTTCTATTAGTTTGAGTACTTCTTTATGCATAAGTGGCTCAAGCTTGGGATTAACGTGCCTTTGCTTCTATCTTACTGGTTTGGCATTAGGTTCTAATTCAATGGTGTGCTAGGAAAGGGCGGGATCAAAACCCTTGAGGTCTTCATACTACCATGCAAAAACATCACTGGATTCTTTGAATAATTGGGTATAAACTTGTTTTTCCAATTCAATGTTCACTTTTCCAAATTGTAGGCTCTTACCTAGTTCCAACTTTAATTCAACACAATGTTCTTGTTGAACTACCAGGCCAGCTTTATTCTTCTTAACTTCATCATCCTTGTTGAAGATGATCTCTAAGGTGACAAGACCTCTAGGCATCTTATTAGACTTAAGTTGTATCACTTGATCACCATAGTTTTGTAATAGCCTATCTTGATTGTACTCTGAAAAAACATCTTCTTCACACAAGAATTACAGAATTTATTCATCATTGTCAAACGCCTGCCAATTGACATCGTTATCAGGGATAGAGGGTCTGACAATCACTTTGATATGATGTTGATCTATTTCTTTTGAAATGCTATTGGGAATGTCAAACTAAGATCCAATAGCAGCTAACCTATCTACATTTTGGTTTAGCTTCCTAGGGATAGCAACAATATTGAAAGCACAAAAGTCTTCAATTGCATCCCAAACTCTATGTTTGTATGCTCTCAAGGTGTCATTTTTGGTTGCACTTATCCCTCTCACTTGGCTGACAACCAGCTCACTGTCACCATAAAATTTTTAAGGCCTTAAGCCCTCTTTTTCTAGCCCACTCTAGTCCATTAACTAGACTTTCATATTCTGCAGTATTGCTAGTGTAGGAGAAACTGAATCTAAAGGCAGTATAATACCTTTCTCCTTTTGGGGACACTAGCATAGCACCACCACTAGAACCATGTCTTCTAGTCCCATCAAAAAATAATTCCCAAACCTGGTTGCTTTGATCCTCTGAATCAGTGTCCTCTTTGAGAAGGCTTGGCTCTATGACATCATTTTCT
Organism: Chamaecyparis obtusa; assembly: GCA_027943335.1. Taxonomy (NCBI): domain Eukaryota; kingdom Viridiplantae; phylum Streptophyta; class Pinopsida; order Cupressales; family Cupressaceae; genus Chamaecyparis; species Chamaecyparis obtusa. The sequence goes on along the minus strand of BSBK01005604.1, from coordinate 70,323 downwards.
TGTATCAAATAACTTCCCAAACCAAAATCCCAAACAAGATTTTCTTGGGCCTCTAAAGCTCTTTCATCTAGAAGAATATCAGGGATACTCTCTATCTTTGTGCTTGCTTCACTAATAGTTTGGAAGTCACTGTCATCAAATATAGGGTAGTTGACATTGATGGTATTGGACACATATGGCTCTATATGGTGTGCTGCCAATGGTTCTGACTTGATGGTGACCTTGGTCCCAAACCTTGTATGAAATAACATGTGGGACCAGTCAAAAGATAGATACCCTCCTATCTTGGTTGTAAACTCCCTTGAAAGACATATAGCAAATAAAGCAGGGAGATCTATGATATATATATCAAGGAGGATGGAGAAATTAGGACTAGCATGTAGGATTAAACTGGTATCCTTAGCCACACCTATAGTATTGACTACGGATCCATCAAGTTGTGTAACCTTCTTTTGGAAGGGTTCGTATTTTAGTCCTAATTGGTTAGCCACCTTCTTGGGCATTACAGTGCTAGTAGCTCCACTATCCACCATACAATTATGCACTAAAGATTTTCCAATGATTAAAGATACATAAAAGGGAGGTGGCTTTGAATTCCTACTTTGTGTGGCATTGCCTTTAGAGTTGCTACTTGGAGCCTCCTTTTCTTCATCAGTGTTAACCAACACTGGCTTTACAACTTCTTTTTTTAGTTGAGGAGTTGCTACCTTTGTCATAGCTTTCTTCAAAATTTTAGGCTATCCTGGAAGAGCCAAAGAGTCCCACATGGACATAGTGACATTCACCTTCTTCATGTTGTCTACAATATTAAATGGTGTCAAAATGTGTACTATTTGTTGTGCCTTTACTATGATGGGCTCCACCTCTTTGGAATGTGTTGCCCCACTTTTCACCCCATAACCATGCTGTTAAAAGTGGAAGTATTTGATGTCAAGTCAGATTTAGTCATGTCTGAGTCTAAGTCTAGGTTTCCTTCAGGATAGGTTGTCCTTGCCGGGTTTCCCTGCCATTGCCTTCTTCTTTTCAAGCCAGGTGGGTTGTTTGGAAGTCTTGTCATAATGGGTAGGTGATAGACCCCAAGCTGGCAAGGATATCATGCTCCCATTGATGATCTCTTTCAGATGGAATGGTGATTGAAGTCATGATCTCAAGACACTCATAAGAAATTAGAAATAAAATGATTCTTCATATAGATGATGTAGTGACAGAGCTGACATTGTACTATTCAGAGAATTCCACTCTATCTAACAGTGTGTCGTATGATCGCAAGATCAAAATAACTGCCTTGAGATTATGCGACAAAGGCCAAAATGAACTGTTGAGCAAGTTAACTAGTCACATAATCACATGAATGGAATAACTTCCATGCGATCATGCGACAATGGAGGTTCGGGTGGAAAGAAAAGTCAAAGACAAGAAAGATTAAATAAATGTGCCAACAGTGCAACCCGCGTACGTCAATAGTGGAGTCCACGTGTACCAATGATGAAGTGGTCACATGATCGCATGAATTAAACAAATACTATGCAATCATGCGAAAAGTAAAAAAGTATGGATTAGTGGGCCCTGTTTCTCAGCAGGACCTGAGTCATGACATAGCAGAAATCCACGTGTGCTAATCCTAGAGTGGTTACATGATAGCATAGATTAAAATATTGCTATGCGATCATGCGACAATGTAAGTCACTGAAGAAGCCTTTTTGCGGTTATAACATTTTCGAGATGCTTGATCAATGGTTATCCCTTTTCCTCCATGTTGTTGAAGATTCTTTGCAGGGAAATGGGATTGTGACATGTGCCAGGTTGGGAATCCACGTGCCCCATTATAGAACGGTCGCATGATTGCATGGAATAAAATAATGCCTTGTGATCATGCGACAATGGGAACTCGGGCTGGTGAATATGCTCTACTGGGACCCACATATGCCAACAACGCAAATGCGACAACATAGACGGGGCAAGTGAAAGTTTTAAGTTTTTTTGATATTATATCAAGCGCCAATAATAGAGCAGTTGCATGATCACATAAATAAAATAACACCCATGCGATCATGCGACAATGAAAGACCAGCTGGAACCCATGTGCTCCAATGATAGAGTGGTTGCATGATCGCATGAATAAAATAATACCCATGCGATCATGTGACAACATGAGTCCATGACATGTTTTATAAACTCCACTCTGGCATAAAGAAAGAAATATAGGGAGACTTAGCACAGAGGTTCCATGTCATGAAGGAGATATATGTTGACTCCCAAGCTAGTATGGCATGTTACCAGGAGATCAGGCCATTGTGATCATAAAAGGGAAACAGAGTATAAATTCGGTGCTATAAAAGGTTATTGTAGGAATTTCAAGTTCAGGCACAGGCATACTTTTATTTTTGACAACACATAATATAATAGATGAGGGAACATGATATTTAGGGGAGGCTTGCAATTATATGTCGAGCAGTTTGCTATTAAAGTTAGATCATGTTGATCTAACAAAGGACTGTTTAGTTCTTCTTAAAGAAGCTAGAGAAGATGAAGGGACAGAGTTAAATTGATTCATATTCATCATTTTTTTTTTTCGTAGAGGCTTGTTCTCTGCCTTTTTGTATTCAAGTAATTGGAAGGTCATTACTTCCTATGAGCATTTTATGTTGTGAACTCTATATATACTGTCAAAGAGCTCAATGTAGAGGGTCGAAAAACTTGTTAATGAAGCAGTGTGATTCTATTTACAAAGCTGAATTCCTATTTGTTGTTCCATTTTCATAGTTCATTTGCATGATGAATGGAAAGAATAGTTATAAGTGAAACTGCTTTTTCTTATTGAATGCCATTTCATGTCAAAAAATTGTGGTGTGATCAATTCCAGTTGGTCTTTCATTTGTAATTCTTCCTCTGTTCACTCTTTATTTTAGTTGCATCTTTGAATGGAAAGTACACTTATATTCTGAGACTATAATTTCTTCCTGAATTCTATTTCATGCTAAGTGGTTGCAGTATTGGTGAGTCCATTTACCTTTCATTGTATAGGTCTGCTTCTATTCATCAAGTAGAATCTGCATTTCATAAAAGGGTAGAATAGAATTAGTTTAAGTGTTTAAATCATGTGATGATCTATAATCAGCATTCTACTGAGGGTTGTAGATTATCTCCATCTTCTCCTTGCCTGAATTACTTGTGCCTACAAGTAGTTTGGTTACAATTTCATTGCACAGAGTATCTGATGATTAATAAAAACATATTCATTGCATATCATACACAATTAGGGAGATGTACCTGTCAATTCAGAGGGTGGTGATAGAAGACTTACATTGACCCATTTGTCGGTTGACATCCTTTTGTTCTCTCACCTTGGGTGTATAGAGAGTCAAAGATTGAAAATCTTAAGAGAGGACAAACTATTAACCAACAGTTTTTGGTGACTCTACTGGGGAGGACTTTAGAAAGAAGAAAAAATTAAAAGTTTTTCTCATAATTTTAGGCACCCTAGATTCCAAGTTTACCAGGAGTGCGAAATAGAAGGGAAAGGTTGATCCGGTCTACGAAGAACTCAAAGCGGTCAATTTCCCTATCCTTGAAGATATTTTCAGGAAAGGAAGAGCAAAGGCAAGGGAAACTGAAAATAAGAAGCTTGCTGATTTTTAGTCATCTACAGTATTTCCTTCGAGACCAAAAAGAAGTAAGTCTTATGTTCCTCCTATCGGTAGAATTCCTATTTCTACCACTTGTAATTCATTGTTATTGCATGGTATTGCACTTCCCCTCTTAGTTTCAATTCAGGCGGTTGCACAAAATACAAGGCTAGCAACTATGGTTGTTCCTTGGGGAAATGCTATTGGGCTATTGAATCTTACAACAAATCATGACTTGCCAAAGGGCTCCAGAAAGAACTTCCCTAGATTCAATGGTGATGGCTCAGTGTCAGCTGAACAACATCTAAGTACTTTTCAGAAAGCATGTAGTGTGGTGAATCCTTAGCATGAGGATGTTGCAGTCAGGATGTTTGTGGATACTTTGGTGGATGATGCAGCAGATTGGTTCCAGGATTTACCCACAGGCTGTATTACTGGTTGGAATGCCATGAAACAAAGATTTGAAGGAAGATACAAGAGCACTAAAGATGCTCAGGTTCTCTTGTTACAATTAGCCCAAATTAAGAAAGAACCATCCATCTCTATGAGAGATTTTAATGCAAAATTTAATAAACTTATTAAAAGAATACCAGCTACTAGTACTCCAACAGGAGACAATTAGAAAACTTTCTACATCAGTTCCATGCCTCTTGAACTTGGTTATCAACTAAGAAGGGCTAATGTGGCCACTTTACAAGCCACACAAACTCTTGTAGTAGAGATGGAGGATGACATGATAGCCTCTGGGAAATGGAAGAAAGAGTATCATACTGGACCTTCAAGCAATACAACAAGTACTTCAAACAGTATTGAGGCTATGTTACAAAAGTTGTCCAATGAGCTGATTACATTAAAGAAACAAGTTGCTAGACCAGCTCATTCATTATATCAGCCTTATCAAGAAGGACCAAGATATCAAGGTGGAAATAAGAACTTGCAGCTCCCTGCCCCATAGAAAAGATTAGCTATTGAAGCTACTCCTAAAGGTCAGACTTCTTGTGCCTTTCATCTCAGAGTAGATCATGATGGTAATACCTATGAAGACATGATCTGATATTTACAGATGAGAGGAGAAGAAGTGCAAAGGATTGAATATCCAGAAAATGATGATGATCATGCTCCTCATGGCGACTCCGTAAATTTATATTGTGAGTATGAATCAGATTTAGAAAATGGAGGAAATTATTTTGCCACCTTGGAAGGACCTCAGCTAACGGTGATGACTAGAAGTCAGAAAAATAAGAGTCAGGTTTCTAATGCTGCTCCTGCTAAGAATCCAACACCTTCTCACAAGGCGGATAAAGACAAGAATGTAGCATCAAGTTCTTCACAAAAGGATCTAAAAGATAAGTCATCGACTTCTTTTGATATTATAAAATTTTGTGAGGAAACTAAGATTCAAATAACTACCATGGATTATTTAAAATCTAATCCAAATCAATTGCAAAGACTAGTAGAACGTTGTAAAAGTAAAGAGAATGTTCTTATTAATGCTAATGTTCATGATAAAAATCAGACTAGTACTAGCAAAGAGAATTCAATAAATGATGATTTTTCAATTCCAAGATTGTTTCATGAAGAAGAATCTGCTATCCATGCTACTTGTTCTAGTAAAAAACTAGAGCTTTTCTATGTATCACTTTTTATCAATGAAAATAAATTGAGTAATTGCATCATAGATTCTGGAGCTTTAGACAATGTGATGCCTGCTTTAGTTGCTAAATCTTTAGGATTGCCTTTAACTAAAGTCTTTGGCATATGTTATTCTATGGATGCTAAACAAGTGCCCTTAATTGGTCAAATTAAAGATGCTCAAGTTACCTTAGCTGCCTATCCCTCTAAGAGATTGAAGCTCACAATCCTTGTTGCTGATATCCCTGAGAGTTATGGAATGCTGCTTAGTAGAAGTTTTTGCAAAGACTTGGGAGGAGAAATCAAGTTAGATTGGACATCTACCTATATTCAAGTAGGAAATAAAAAGGTGAAGTTGGAACCAGAAGGAAAAGCAAAATTCATTGTATTAAAGTTAGATGATCTTAGGTCACAAATTCTTTATCAAGAAATGCAATTTGGAAACTATATGATATCCTATAATGGCCCTGATGTTCAAGAAGAGATAGAAGAAGCAAAAACTGAGCAATTATGGACATTAGAGTTTGATGGAAGTTGTGCCAAGGCTGGTTCAAGTGCTGGAATAGTTTTGATAGCCCCTAATGGAGAAATTACTTGCCTGGCTTATAAATTGAATTTTAAAAATACCAATAATACTGTAGAATATGAGGCCCTTCTCCTTGGTATAGAGGCAGCTAAACAAAAAGGAGTTAAATTGCTCAAAGTTCAAGGGGATGCTGAATTGGTGGTGAGACAAGTAAGAAATCAGTACTCTATGAAAAATAATAGATTGAAAAATTATAGAAATAAAGTATGGGATGAAATAGAAAGTCTAGATGCCTTTTCAATAATTTCGGTCCCAAGAGATCAAAATTCTAGGGTTGATTCTCTAGCAATTTTTGCATCTCTACTCTTGCCTCATCCTGACTTCAAGAATCAAGTATACAAAATGGAGGTCCTATTCAGATCTAAGGTGCCTGATAATGAAGAATCTTGGCAAGTATTTGAAGATGACAAGCATATTCATCAGTTTCTAGAAGGAACAGGCTCCTTTGCCAATATGTGTTTTGAAAATGACAAAGAAGAGCAGTCACCAATTGATGAAAAAGAATTAAAATCAGGTATCATTCAATTGAAAGAAAATAGAATTCCTTCTCATTTTGTGTCATTAGAAAAACTCTTTGATAAACATGATGCCTATATAAGGAGAGAGAGATATAAGAAAGAAAAAACTTGCGGAGAATTTGATGGGATCAACATAGGAACTGAGGACAGTCCTAAAATGATCAACATTGGAAAATGTTGCACTCTTGAGGAAAGAACGAAAATCAGAGAATTGTTGATTGAATTCCAAAATGTTTTTTCTTGGAGCTATGAGGATTTAAAGAATTTTATGAATGGAAAATTCAGGCATACTATCCCTCTTAAATCTGGAGCATCACCTGTCAAACAAAAATAGAGAAATTATAATCCTCTAGTGGAAGGGGCAATTTTCAAAGAAATAGATAAAATGCTGAAAGCTAAGATCATTTATCCCATCCATTATTCCACTTGGGTAGCAAACATTGTTCATGTGAGGAAAAAGAATGGAGAAATAAGGATTTGTGTTGATTTTAGAAATCTGAACCAAGCTTCCCTCAAGGATAACTATGCTCTACCAAACATGGATCATTTGTTTCAAACTGTTGCAGGGTCAGAGATGATGTCCATGTTAGATGGTTTTTCAGGATATAATCAGATACAAGTAGATGAAGCAGATAAGTATAAAATAGCTTTCACAACACCTTGGGGCACATTTGCTTATAATAGAATGCCTTTTGAGTTAATTAATGCAGGTGCAACCTTTCAAAGGGCTATGGATTTATCTTTTGGTGATCTTAAAAATAAAATTATTGTGATCTACCTTGATGACTTGACTATTTTCTCCAAGAAGAGGAAAGATCACCTAGGAGATCTGACCAAGGTTCTGCAAAGATGTAGAGATCAAGGCATATCCTTGAACCCAAAGAAATCAGTGTTTTGTGTCACTGAAGATAAGCTTCTTGGTCACATTGTTTCTCAAGAAGGAGTCAAAATTGATCCTGATAGAGTTAAAGCCATTCAGAAATTAAGTTTACCTTTGAGTAAGACTGGTGTTAAATCCTTCTTTGGACAAGTGAATTTTTTGACAAGATTTGTACCTGATTTTTCTGAGATTGTGCAAAGCATAGTTGACATGATGAAAGGAAATCAAACATTTAAGTCGACTAATGATGGTAAAAGAGCTTTTAAGGATATAAAGAATGCCATTGCAAATGCTCCTGTCTTGGTTCATCCTGATTATACTAAAGAGTTCATTATATACTACTATGCATCTGAACACACCATGTCAGCAATATTAATGCAAGAGAATAAGGAAGGTATACAAGCTCCTATTGCCTTCATGAGTATGCCCTTAAAGAATCAAGAGCTGAAGTATTCTCAAGTTGAAAAGCATGCTTATGCAGTTGTGAGAGCATTAAAGAATTTCAGATTTTACATCCTGCATTCACATTCAGTCATCCATGTGCCTTATGCTTCTGTAAAAAGTGTGTTAACATAGCAAGATGTTGGATGTAACAATAGAGGAGCTTGGATTAAAAAGGTCCAGGAGTATGATATAGATGTTAGGCCAACAAAAATCATAAGAGGAAATGCTCTTTGTAGGGCCATAGTAGAGAATCAACAAGCTGAAGAAGATGATCACAGTGTGCTCATGGTAAGTCTGCAAGATCCTTGGTTCTCAAACATTGCATATTTTCTAACTTATGGTGAATGTCCGGATGGGTTAACTACTAAACAAAAGAGGAATTTAAAGAATAAAGCCTTGAAGTATGTTATACATGATGATGTTTTATATAAGAAAGCAATTGATGGTACTTTCCTGAGATGTGTTGATAAAGATTAGCAGGAAAAGTTATTGAAATCTTTCCATGATGAAGCATGTGGAGGTCACTTCTCATCTATTGTGATAGATTTCAAGATTCTAAGCCAGTCCTATTATTGGCCCGGCATGTTCAAAGACTCATATAAGTGGGCTGCAAATTGTGAGAAGTGTAGGATGTTTGCAGGCAAACCACAATTGGCTGCATTACCCCTGAGACCGGTGGTGATAGATGCTCATTTTCAGCAGTAGGGTTTGGACTTTGTAGGACCTATCAATCCTCCTTCAATTCAAGGACATTCGTACATCTTGACCGCCACTGATTACTTCAGCAAATGGGTTGAAGCTAAACCAATGAAGAAGACTACTTTAGAAGTAGTATGTGAATTCATTAAACAACAAATACTAGTAAGATTTGGAGTTCCCACAAAATTGATATTGGATAATGCTTCTTACTTTTCATCCTCAGAAATGGTTTCCTTTTGTTATGATCATGAGATTCAAATAGGACACTCTTCTGATTATTTTCCTCAAGGTAACGGGCAGGCTGAGTCAAGTAATAAAAATCTGATTAATATTTTGAAGAAGTTAGTTGCTGATAATCAAAGAGATTGGCACAAAAAGATATATGATGCTCTTTGGGTAGATAGAACCACTCCTAAAAGAGCCATTGGTATTTCTCCTTTTGAGTTGGTGTATGGAGTAGAGGCCAACTTACCATTGCCATTAAAACTTGCTTCTTGTAAACTAAAAACCGCAATTGAGGATAATGTTTTCAACGATGGATTGGAAAAAATGATCATATATTTGACTAAGCTACAGGAAGAAAGGGAAGATATGGTTGATAGGATCACTAAACATCAGAACTGAGTCAAGAAGTTGTTTGACAAAAGGGCAAGGCTAAGAAAATTCATGGAAGGTGATATGGTGCTGCTGTGGGATAAGAGACATGAACCTAAAGGAATGCATTCTAAGTTTCAATCCTTGTGGAAAGGTCCATTCCAGATTGTGCAAGTGAATCAGAATAACTCATTTAGATTGACATATCCTTTCGGAGAGTCTCTACCATGTTCCTATAATGGGTAGGACTTAAAGCTATATCGGATCCATAATTGAAGACCAGGTAACCCCTGCATAGTAGTTAGTTAGGTAGGTTTTCTTTTTGTGTCTTAGTTTAGTGGTTGTCTTTAATTTTGCTATTGTTTTCCTTAAGTTTAGTTTTCTTGTTGTCAATTTGTTGGTTATTTTGCGGAACAAGAGATTGCTAAAGTTCTTTTAAGCATTGTAATGCTTAAATCTCCAGTCGGAGCCAGCTGTTGCCCCACTTTTCACCCCATAACCATGCTGTTAAAAGTGGAGGTATTTGATGTCAAGTCAGATTTAGTCATGTCTGAGTCTAAGTCTAGGTTTCCTTCAGGATAGGTTGTCCTTCCAGGGTTTCCTTGCCATTTCCTTCTTCTTTTCAAGCTGGGTGGGTTATTTGGAAGTCTTGTCATAATGGGTAGGTGATAGACCCCAAGCTGGCAAGGATATCATGCTCCCATTGATGATCTCTTTTAGATGGAATGGTGATTGAAGTCATGATCTTAGGACACTCATAAGAAATCAGAAATCAAAAGATTCTTCATATAGATGATGCAGTGACAGAGTCAGCATTGTACTATTCAAAGAATTCCACTCCATATAACAGTGTGTCGCATGATCGCAAGATCAAAATAACTACCTTGAGTTTATGCGACAAAGGCCAAAATGAACTGTCGAGCAAGTTAACTAGTCGCATAATCGCATGAATGGAATAACTTCCATGCTATCATGTGACAGTGGAGGTTCAAGTGGAAAGAAAAGTCAAAGACAGGAAAGATTAAATAAATGTGCCAATAGTGCAACTTGCATATGTCAGTAGTGGAGTCCACGTGTACCAATGTGAAGTGTTTGCATGATCACAAGAATTAAAAAAATACTATGCGATCATGTGAAAAGTAAAAAAGTATGGATTAGTGGGCCCTATTTCTCAGCGAGACCTGAGTCATGACATAGCAGGAATCCACGTGCGCCAATCCTAGAGTGGTCGCATAATCACATAGATTAAAATATTGCTATGCGATCATGCGACAATGTAAGTCATCGAAGAAGCTTGTTCGCAGTTATAACACTTTCAAGATGCTTGATCAATGGTTATCACTTTTCCTCCATGTTGTTGAAGATTCTTTGCGGGGAAACGGGATGGTGACACGCGCCAGGTTGGGAATCCACGTGCACCAATCATAGAGCGGTCCCATGATCGCATGGAATAAAATAATGCCTTGTGATCATGTGACAATGGGAACTCAAGCCAGTGAATATACTCTGCTGGGACCCACATAGGCCAACAGCGCAAATGCGACAACATAGACCAGGCAAGTGAAAGTTTCAAGTTTTTTTGATATTATATCAAGCACCAATAATAGAGCGGTTACATGATCGCATAAATAAAATAACACCCATGCGATCATGCGACAATGAAAGACCAGCTGGAACCCACGTGCTCCAATGATAGAGCGGTCGCATGATCACATGAATAAAATAATACCCATGCGATCATGCGACAACATGAGTCCATGACATGTTTTATAAACTCCACTTTGGCATAAAGAAACAAATATAGGGAGACTTAGCATAGAGGTTCCATGTCATGAAGGAGATATATGTTGACTCCCAAGCTAGTACGGCATGTTACCAGGAGATCAGGCCATTGTGATCGTAAAAGAGAAACAGAGTATAAATTCGGTGCTGTAAAAGGTTATTGCAGGAATTTCAAGTTCAGGAACAGGCATACTTTTATTTTTAGCAACACATAATATAATAGAGATGGAACATGATATTTAGGGGAGGCTTGCAATTATATGTCGAGCAGTTTGCTATTAAAGTTAGATCACGTTGATCTAACAAAGGACTGTTCAGTTCTTCTTAAAGAAGCTAGAGAAGATGAAGGGACAGAGTTAAATTGATTCATATTCATCATTTTTGTTTTTCGTAGAGGCTTTTTCTCTGCCTTTTTGTATTCAATTAATTGGAAGGTCATTACTTCCTATGAGCATTGTATGTTGTGAACTCTATATATACTGTCAAAGAGCTCAATGTAGAGGGTCGGCAAACTTGTTAATGAAGCAGTGTGATTCTATTTACAAAGCTGAATTCCTATTTGTTGTTCCATTTTCATAGTTCATTTGGATGATGAATGGAAAGAATAGTTATAAGTGAAACTGCTTTTTCTTATTGAATGCCATTTCATGTCAGAAAATTGTGTTGTGATCAATTCCAGTTGGTCTTTCATTTGTAATTCTTCCTCTATTCACTCTTTATTTCAGTTGCATCTTTGAATGGCAAGTACACTTATATTCTGAGACTGTAATTTCTTCCTAAATTCTATTTCATGCTAAGTGGTTGGAGTATTGGTGATTCCATTTACCTTTCATTGTATAGGTCTGCTTCTATTCATCAAGTAGAATCTGCATTTCATAAAAGGGTAGAATAGAATTAGTTTAAGTGTTTAAATCATGTGATGATCTATAATGAGCATTCTACTGAGGGTTGTAGATTATCTCCATCTTATCCTTGCCTGAATTACTTGTGCCTACAAGTAGTTTGGTTACAATTTCATTGCTCAGAGTATCTGATGATTAATAAAAACATATTCATTGCATATCGTACACAATTAGGGAGCTGTACCTGTCAATTCAGAGGGCAGTGATAGAAGACTTACATTGACCCATTTGTCGGTTGACATCCTTTTGTGCTCTCACCTTGGGTGTATAGAGAGTCAAAGATTGAAAATCTTAAGAGAGGACAAACTGTTAACCAACAGAATGTTGGTTCTCTTTGCTTGTAATGACAGGAGCCTCCTTAGGTTTGATGAGAGTGGCTTGCTGTAGTGGCTCTACAGATGTAGTGGCCTTGGCATTAGAATCTTCTCTTTCCATGTCTTGAGCTCTTCTTTTTGCTCTTGTATAGGCAACAAAAGCAACTTCATCATTGAATCCATTGAAGTCTAGCTGCTCCCAATTAAAGAGAGCAATCTCATTCTCTTGTGATTCTTGTTGAGGGACTGAGCCACTGGATAAAGCCTTTGATTGAGCTTGTGAGGCATTTTGAACCATTAGAGCTTGGTTCATCCATCCATTTGAACATGTAGCCAGATTGTGAGGCTGATTACTAGGAAAACACCATTCATTATCCATAGCCATATTATTTTGACTAGGAACCATATCCCTCATTGGATTTGCAAAATTGAGAGGTGTAGAGTTATATGGTTGGAATGGTCTCTGATTGAAACTTTTCCTTTGTCCTTGATAACCTCCTTGGTGTGGTGGCCTATTTTTTTAATAAGGTTGTCCTTGATTTTGATATTGCTGATTAGGACCCTGGCCTTGTGACTAAAATGGTGGTTTGATTCCTTGACCTTGTTTCTTCAAATTTGTAACCTCTTTAGTCAAGGTCTGCAATAAGTTTGTCATTTCTTGCTGACTGCTTTGTTGGCTATTCTTTATCTCTTATAACTCTTGAGAGAAACTTGTCCTCAGCTCTTGACCATTGGTACTGGCTTGGGGGGCCAATATGGTTGGAATAGGGGTAAATGGGGGTACTTGTGCAAGTGCAATGGGATGAAGGCTAGGAAAGATGGGCATTGGTGGCCTTCTAGCAATCATGTCTGCTTGGATTAAACAATTTTCAGCCCTGATAACTATGTCAAAAGCTTGAGGTAAAGAAGTACCACCCATAGACTGGATCATGATAGAAATTTGACCATTCAAACTTTTCAAGTAGTAAAGGAAAGTATGGTCAGCTGATGGTCTCACAGAGACTAGAATTCTATTCCATGTCTTAAGGAATCTACTATTGTAGTCTGTCATTTGCTCTTGAGGGTCTCTCTTAATAGTTGTTAACTGCTCAACTAGAGATAAGTTATCTGATTTATCCTCAAAATGCTTACTTAATGCATCTCCTAACTCATCACATGAAGTAATAGAACCAACAGTTAGAGTTCTAAACGATTCAAGAGCCTTACCTTTTAGAGAGGCTACTAATAATTTTGTGGCCACATCTTCTTGAGTAATATTGTGTATGCTGCATATGGTGGTCACATCTCTTATCTGTTCAAAAGTAGTTGTCTACCCTTCACCAGTGAAATCAGGGATACTCTTTAGTGCCACCAAGGGCACATCATGATGTTGAGCAAAGGCTAATGGACTCCCTTGGTTGAATGGTGCAAAGGCAAACTACCTAGCCATTGTAGGAGCTAGAATCTGAAGATTAACAACTATGTGAGTTGTATTTGCTGCTAGATTTGAATCTTCTTCTAGATCTCTAGTTAGAGATCTGCCTCTTCTTCTGGAATGAAAGGGAAAAGGTCTCCTTTCTAAAGTATCAGGATGTGTAGACTAAACTCTCCTTGCAGGGGATGTTCTTTGAGTTGACCTGCCTTTGTGACTTCTTAATGAGGGAAACTCTAAAAATTGAGTAGGCTTTGAGCTCCTAGTCTCAATCTTTCTCATAAACCTTAAACGAGGTTAGCCTGGATCTTTCAAATCAGTGGAGTCACCAGCTATACTTGATAGAACACTTCTAAAAGTCTGTATTATGTAGTCAGTATATCAAAGAGAGAACAATCTTTCAAAGATGAACCAATAGAAACACCTTTAAACTTCAATCTGATCTTTGTAGTCCCACCGGGCATGCCAGAATTGTTATACACTAAGTTTGCAGCCTTGTTTCAAGCTCTCGTAGTCTTGATAACCTAGTATAACATGGGAATCATCTCCAGGTTGTGGGACCTATGCTAACTGAGATGAGACCTCTAGGTTCTAGGGTAGTTCCTCTTGGATAATCACCTTAATTTGCTTCCGGACATGAAAAGTAAACTTTAGAGGGAAAGGGATAGAAGGAATGCTTGGGAAGGGAAATGACTGAAAGTAAACGACCTACTAGGTGATACACCAAAATTAGGGTTTGGATCTCAGTATAGATGATGAAAATAATGAACAACTCAGGTCTAGGAGATCATAACTCACTAAATAGGCTTGCATAAGTGTTTCATAGCAGGGTCTACAACAGAAAGAGGCTATTCAGGGAAAAGGAGGATTTCACAAACAATAGCATTATTGAGGATTTAGATACAATTTATGACCTACAAACAAACATTCATTTCTACAACTCAACATAGGAATGAGACAAGATTGTTAGGGGGTTGAAGTATACCCACAAAAGCATTCACATCCCATCATCCACAATAACACATAATAGTTGCAGCAAGAGAGAGGGATCAAGAACCCTAAGATATCATTGAAACATCATATACTTCAATTCAATAAGAGGTAATTTAAACAAGGAAGCATAGGGACATGAAAGATTGTCACAAAATCACTCTGCAATGTTTTTATTATCAATGAGAACTTTACAATTGTATAAGCCAGAGGGTAGAAATGATACCACAGATGACCCTTAAGAAAAGATCAATTTCTTCTACAATTGTGAACCTCTCTTTTTATAGAAAAAGTCAATTTTGAGCTCAAAAGCTCCAAAAATACATTATATACATTCCCCTCTTGCACGTAGGCAAGAGTCAAAACCTAACTAGGGTTACAAGTTTAAACAATGATATCAAACCCTAGGGTACTGATCACCTATTAATGAAAATCTTTGAGAACACCAGTGATCAAATCATATCTTTCTTTGCATGTTGATCCTTCTAAACTAAAAACACCTGCAGACACAACAACCTCAACCTACCAACCCATCTTCAACTCCACTAAGCCATGAAGGCTCCAAATCTGATTATATTTCCTTGGGAGAGGTACTGCTTGAAAAGGTGGCGCCAACTCTTTCTAGCACTTCCTATTGTTAAAACGTGGCAAAGGACCCTGCAACGCCGGCCAATAGTCACTTCTATCATCTTCACAACCACAACTGTCCTAAGACTTTATTTCCTGGGCTACCCGACATCGTGCATGGCTGAAAGAATGGAAAACCCTTGCAGAGACATTTGAATTTTGAAAAATAATCAGCTAGTGGCAGATTTTAAAATGTAACCATCGATGAGAAACCCTTCCTGACAGATGAATGGCTGCGATGCACTTGAAAATAGCTTGAAAACCTATCTCTGACAAGTCAAACACCACCGTGGAAGTCAGCGGCCAGTGAAACACGAGCAAATCAACACATCTAATAGACTTGGACCCACAACCTGTAGAAAGAGCATCAGATGGTTGTCGCAAGATTGCAAGGGCTTGGCAGATCCCTTGCGATCAAGCAACAACCATAGATCTTCAGTCTACTGACATCCCCGTAGATACCCTAACATAGTCCTACCAATAGAGCCCAGCTATCTCCTGACTAACCAATGAAGAACGAGCACGTCAGAAACTGAGGACCCGCCGTCAGAGCTCGAAGATAAAGTAAAATCAACGGCGGGTGGATGATCTGATGTGTCAGAGAAACTCCTTCAGATCATGCACCAGCTGTTAGATCTTCAATCACCTGATAATCGTCGAGCGCTCGTACTGACATGGCAGCGAATCACAAGTCCTGACCAATCACAAATGTACAGCCCGAACTACGTGGCAGGACCCTGCAATGGACCCATTGCAACACTAGTCACCACTATGTGGACCAATCAAACACAAGCACATCAGCAAGAAAGGACCCACTGCTAGAGCCTCAAGAATAAAGCAAGATTGACGGTTGGCGCATAATCTCATGTGTCAAAGAAACTCCATGAGATTATACGCCAGTTGTTGATCTAAAAGGAACACAGTCTGTCGTGCCCACTCTGAAAATTGGGCAGGTCACCACTTCTCGACCAATAGGAAGCCTCCATGTAGGATAATGTGTTAGTGGACCCACTTGACTTTGAAGTGCTGCAAGGAAAGGAAATCCACGATCGTTGCAAGATCACAAGCCTCTAACAGACCCTTCACGAACTTACGATGACCGTCGATCTAACTGAACTGGGACCCCACAAGCTGAGACTGCCAAACATTTAAGCGACTACGTGACGAAAGGAAGAATAGACCACCCGTTGAATCGCTAACTGCTGAGGACTTAACTGTAAAACATTGGGGTATTATGTGAACAAGGCATTCACTAAATCACCGGAAGGAAAAAGTAACCGCCGATTGTCTTGGAGAACTAGCGACCGGGCAATGAAACATTAGCGCACGTGGGTATTCGAAACTTAAGTGGCTGATAAAGTAACAAGGAATTAGAACGGAGGCTTAGGGTTTGCAGGGTTTTTTTCTCCAATGACTATATTTATGAATTTTTTTGACCTATAGACTAGAGAGTAAAATAATTTGCAGAGGCCAGAGGACAAGGCACAACTTCATGAAATTTTTAGGGATGCTTGGCAGGATAAAAACAGAGATTTTAGAATAGGTTTTGGCCAAATTTGCATGTACATGGGAAAATTAGGGTAACACAAGCTTCAGGGAATGATTCACTCAGCTATTGCAAACTGCAAATCACTAGTGCATCTCAATCTCTCTCATAATGCCTTTGAAGGTCCCATACCAGGTGCACTTGGCAAGCTACAAAATTTGGGATATGTTGATCTTTCTTTCAATTTCCTATTAGGAGAGATTATTTAGAGCTACTCATAACCGATTGAGTGGACGCATAAGTGCAGCTTGTTGTTAGCAATGAAAGTTTCAGTTCTCATATTTTGTTAGTGGTAAAATGCCAGATAATTATTAGATGAGATATTTAAGACTTTGATATATATAAGTTTCATGGAGAAAGAGTTTTAAGAAGAAAATTATATAATCCATCTGGCCCAGTATACATTTTTTATTCAATAGTGCACATGTTTGGTGACAATAGGGATTAAAAGTGGCAAGAAACTTAGAATGACAAATGTGAATCCATCTCCTACACCAGTTGCATTGGGCTTAAAACTTCGCAAGAATGATGAAAGTCCTAATGTTGATGCAACCTTATTCAAAAGATTGGTTGGAAACCTCCTATATTTAACCGCCACAAGACCAGCTATAATGCATGGAGTTAGTCTTATTTCTAGATTCATGGACAAACCAAAAGAATCACATTGGAAAGCTGGAAAGAGAATATTGGGGTATATAACTGGAACAAAGATCTTTGAAATTTTGTATACACCTTCAAATGATTACAAGCTGATTGGATATTCAGATAGTGGCTGGGGAAGTAGCATGGATGATAAAAGAGGCACTTCAAGATATATCTTTCATCTAGGATCAGGTGCTATCTCTTGGGCATCGAACAAACAATCAATTGTGACATTCTCATCAACTAAAGTGGAATATGTTGCAGCTACATCAACAACTTTCCAAGCTATGTAGATGAGAAAAGTACTTTTAGATTTACAACATCCACAAGAAGAACCTATAAAAATTTATTGTGATAATAATTCAACAATTGCTTTATCTAAAAATCATATTTTTCATAAACATAACAAACATATTGATATGAGATATCATTATATTCAAGAATTGGTAAACAATAGTGACATACATCTTGAATTTTGCAGGTCCAAAAACAATTGACAGATATTTTTGCAAAGCCCCTCTTAAAGAATGTTTTTGGTAATCTTCTTAAAGAATGTTTTTGGGAATCTTCGAGAAGGAATTGGTGTTATAGACATACATGGGAGTGAAGATTAAGGGGGAGTGTTTGCGTATGTCGACTGAAGCATCTAGACTCTTCCTTTACGGTTAATCCTGAAGCGTCTTTCACCGCTGAAAAGTGTTTTTTGGTTTCTTTAAAAAATAGAATACTCTATTTTGAGATAAGTCGGAATGAATGAAAAATCTATTTTGAGATTGATCAATACTTTCTTGAGCACTGGCAGCTCTGTAAATCAAAATGGCATTAATATAAAGATTTGTTTGTTCAATCATCCAAGAGATTTTTTTGTTTCTGTTTATGTGATTTGTGCTTTGCTTATACTCTGAAATCTCTAGTTTTGCTCTCTGTTTTCAACAGGCAGGATGATATTTAAAATTCAATGTCTTTTTTTCTCTGTTTCCGCCTAATCTTTCTGTTTCCGTTTCTATCTAGTCTATAGAATGGATGGTATCAGCTCCTCCTCCCATGCCATGATCGTAAGACATCTTACCATATAAGACATGATAACACATGTTGTTTTTCGGCTGGATAGCTTTGGGTCCAAACTACTAATGAAAAACTATCTATTTATTTTAACAGTAATAGTAAAACTTGATTATAATATACTGATAGTTACTATCATAAAAACTTCCAAGAGAATCGGCAAACAGAAATAAATATTCTTTATAACAAAATATATTATATAATGTGCAGAATTAGTCTTGCAGAACACCCTGATAGCTACTAAGGCATTGCAGAAAGTCTTTTTAAAAACTTTGGCGTATGATTGAACAACACGGACACATTCACACCACGAACATACAAAACATAGTTGACTGGTTAAAATCATGTAAATATACAAAACTTTATTTTTTTTTAATTTGACTAAACTCTTTTCTAATTTATCATAGTTCAGAATAAAATCTAAAGTAAATATTGTAAGCTTTTACGCCACAAAATTTATGCATAGGTGTCAAGAATTACTTATTTCAAAATTAGATATTTTTCCTGAATGACTAGTGAATGTTTTTACTATATGTTGTCGTTCTTGTAATCGAATATCATGAGAATATGATACTGGAGAAAGAAGTACCTGATGACTGTTTTATATGGTAAATATATTTTTTTTAGCTAATATGTAGAGCTCCCACTGGCAGAAACACCTCCTTGCGTTGCATTAGCACTGGTATTGAGCAGCAAATCTGATATGGTCCTTGCTAAATTGGAAGTTGATGTTGCGCCTCCAGCCACAGTACCTCTTACAATCTCCAATGCGTTTCTTACATCTCTCATGGTTGGTCGTTGTTGAGGAGATTCAGTTGTGCATAGCAAGCCAATATGTATGAAAGAAACAAGGCACTCCTTGTGTTCCATTTCCACACCCTCTAACAACCTCTTATCAACAATGTCTGCTACCCTCTCTGGAAAAGCTGACCACACCCACTTCGCAAGGTTGAGGTCGTCAGCAAATATTGCATCAGTTGGCCTCTTCCTTGTGACCATCTCTAACAAGAGAATGCCATAACTATAAACATCCTCTTTTGTAGAAATGTTCATTCCCAATCCATACTCTGCAATTCACAAAGTTACAGTTACAGATGACGCTAAATCTTGTTCCTCGCAATCTTTCCAATGAAAAATATAAAAAGATATAATGGAATAGAAACTCCAATCTTTCCAATGAAAAATATAAAAAGATATAATGGAATATAAAAAGAAGGCTTAACAGGAGCTATGTAGCCAATAGATCCTCTCATGCCAATCGATGTGCTCAAGGAATCAATTGAATTTGCAGGACCAGTCAATCTTGAGATACCAAAATCGGCTACAAGGGCTGTCATATCTGCATCTAGAAGCACATTACTGGGTTTCAAATCACAGTGAACAACTTGGGCAGGACAATCATGATGTAGGTATTCCATGCCACGTGCCACATCAATAGCAATGTTGAAACAGTCATCAATTTTGAGTTCACAAACATTCTCCTCAATACTTTCAGGATACAAACGCTTTTCCAAACTCCCATTTGTAGCAAACTGAAGAATCAAAACCTTAAAGTCAAGGTATGAACATGCACTTATGACTCTAATGAGATTTCGATGTCGAGTCCTTGCCAAGATTTTACATTCTTTCTTAAAACTGCTTTGAAGATCTTCATTTTGGAAATTGAGAACTTTGATTGCAACTATCATACGATCTCTTAAAATTCCTTTAAAAACTGATCCAAAGCTACCCACACCAAGCAAATTTGTCTCGTTAAATCCATTTGTAGCATTGACTAGATCTTGATATGTAAATTTTGGATATCTCAGTCTTCCAAACATGAAGTCTGGAAGATCAAATTGATATGATGAGTATTTTCGGCACCACAATATTCCAAAGATTGAAGCACACAGTAAAAATGCAATTATTCCAGCAGCTGATAACACGATCTTTGTTAGTAGTGAGTTCACTTTTTTCCTCCCATTTGAACATGCATGCTCTAAGAATTTTTCTGGACCACACAGACCTGTATTTCCATTAAATGCGTTATTTGAAAACAATCCTCCTCTCGGAACTTGACCTGTCAAATTGTTGAAAGCAACATTGAAGTAGCGAAGAACTTTCATTTTTGTAAGAGATCTAGGTAGTGAACCTGACAGGAAATTGTAAGAAAGATCAACAGATTCCAAATTTTGTAACTTCCAAAGTGTATCTGGTATGGGGCCTTCAAAGGCATTATGAGACAGATTGAGATGCCCCAGTGATGAACAGTTTGCAAGTGCTCCCGGAATCATTCCGTCAAGCTTATTACAAGAAATATCTATTGCTTGAGCATTTACAATTTTACTTATTTCCTCAGGAAGAGGTCCTTGTAGAAAATTCGATGACAGATTCAAATAAAACTGTAGATTTCCAAGACCTGCCATAACTTCTCTTGGGATGTATCCACACAGGTTATTGTGAGCGAAGTCGACCAGTTCTAAGTTTGGACAAGTCTGCAAATCAGAAGGTATATCTCCTGAGAAATGGTTGTGGTGAAGAAAAAGCCTCCTCAACTGTTGAAGCCGACCAAGTGAGCCTGGTAGTGTTCCCGATAGCTTGTTCCAACTAACATCTAACAAGTCTAGACTTTTCATCTTACCGATTTTTTGTTGAAGGCCGCCTCCGAGATTATTGCCACTCAAATCCAATCTTTCCAGGTTATGGAATCTGTTGAGTCTAGATGGCAAGTACCCACCTAAAAGATTGTTACTTAGTTGGTGAGATTGGTAATTTGTCCTGGTATGTTTCCACTTATCTGATTGTTCCCAGAATATAAGATGGAGAGCTTGGAACTTGGAAGAAAGGTGGCCAACGGATGGAGGTAAAACACCGCTGAAAAGATTGGATGACATTTTTATATACTCTAGGTGGAAAGAATTTGTGAGAGCAGTGAGAAAAGGCAAAGGGATATTTCTGCTACTGAGAAGCTGATTGTGCTCTAATACAATCTTTTCAAGCAGGACAAGATTTCCCAACTCAGTGGGCACAGATCCACTCAGTTGATTTTTACTTAGGTAAACCAGTTTGATTTTGGAACAATTTCCTAAGGAATAGATTGTTATACAATACGAACTCCTCTAGTTGCGTAAGATGCATTATTTCACTTGGTATAGGACCTGTGAAACTATTGTTTACCAATTGCAGAACAACAACTCTGACAACTCTCCTACAGAGGAAGGGTTGCTGCCCGACAACCGATTGGCAAAGAGGTAGAGCAAATGAAGCTTGGCGAGCATGCCTATTCTAGGAGGAATCGGTCCATGGAGATAATTATGTGACAAGTCCAATTGATCTATGGCTGAGAGATTTTTAATAGAGGTTGGAATTGTACCTGTAAAGTAGTTCCCAGGCAAGATAAGATTCACTAACCCTGTCAACTTTCCCAGCTCATCCGGAATACTCCCATGCAGTTGGTTGTAGGGAAGAAGAAGCGTCTTCAGAGAAGTGAGATTCCCAAGCTCAGGAGAAATGACGCCCTGTAAATCCATACCTGTGAGATCTAACACAACCACTTGCTGCGAATGAGGAGAGCAAGTAACGCCGGTCCACTTACACGTTCGAATGTTGATATTCCAATTTGCTAGGGAATTATTGGGGTCGGAGGTGATTGCAGCTTTGAATGCCAATAGACATTCCTAATCGAGAGGAGGAGATCGGAGTGGCGTAGAGAATGAAAAGAGCAACGTCAACATTACAGAAAATAATACGCACCCCATTTTCTTGAGATAGCAAATACTAAAACCCATAATCTTCGATTTTCGATTCTCATTTGATTGGAAAGGCCTTGGCATATGTACTATATATTAGCGAGACGAGAATTTTACGATGTTCAGCTTTCCACTTAAGCAGTTTATGTCATTTAACTTCTCGATAAAGTTTTCCTCAATATAGTTATTGATGACGCCACATTATTTGTAGCACTTAAATTGAACAACTCCACAATCTTAATGAAGAAGTATGATATTATCTTTATCATTGACATGTAGTCAGCTTGATCAATGTAAATAAGTTTACACTTAGACACAGTAGGTGCTATAGTTGATATTTATACACTTTGACATAATGGTGATATAGTTGATTCATATTAACTTATATGTTAAGTGTAATCGGTGTTAAGAAAAGTATTACAAATATGCATTTGAGCTTTTTACATAAGTACTAATTAGTAATTGTATTTTAGTATGCAATAGGTATCTTGAATTAATAATTTGAATAGTAATTTATTACAATAAATGTTTAATTATTATTTAAAAATAAAGTATAAATAAAATATACAATTACAAATAAAATATAAATATAATTTTTAAATACTTATGTTATTGTGATTGATTGTTAATAATTTATCATTAAATTGAAATATTTATAATATTATATAAATTTAAAATATAATTAAAATTATAGACTATACATGATTACAAATATAATTATTTTTTATTATATATTTTTAATATAAATATTATGATATTATATATAATTTAATTATATTTTAGTATTTTAATATTTATAATCATATTTTTAAAAATAATTTATTATTACAAGATTAACATTTAATAATTTGAACTTAATATCATTTATTTTGTTAATTTTTAAATATTAACATTTAATAATAAAATTTTAAATTTTAATTTATATAGTTTTAGTTATAAAGTAATGAAAACTAACAATTTATTTATTTTTTACTATTAACAATTAGTAATAAAATTTTATATTTTAATATATTTAAATTAGTTTCCAAAATTAAAATGTGGAAATTAACAAATATAAATATTTATTTTATTTATTTTTAAATTATATTTTATAAATTTAAAAATATTTTAAAAGTTAATAATAATTCATTTAAATTGGAAGTAATATTATTTCAATATTTATAATTATATTTTTAGAAATAATTTATTAATATTTTATCATATTTTTAGTAATGAATTTGTAATGTTATAATTAAGTTGGTTTTGAGTGGACTAAAAATCTCACATTTTTTCTTGATATTAATGTCAAGAAATGCTTAATATTAAGCGTAAAAATTATTTCAGTCCACCCCATATATGGAAATCACGGATGTTTAAAACAAAATAATGCAACTTTATTTGTCAGGTCCCACCACGTGGCGATTGCCATTGATATCTAATATGACAAGAACTATTGTGCAATGGTACATTTATCGCAAGAGCAGAAGAGAAGGCGAGGGGTTTGAAGTTCTGGAAGTTTGGAGCTAGTTCAACGACACCCATAGAACCAACTAACATGTCTCAGGTTACGCTGATCTGAAAAAGAGTGAATTAATTTGGTTTCCTATGCTGTGAAATCGAGTGTCCTAAACAATTCTGCTGGAGTCTTGGCGCTAAAGTTTCTGTGGTGAGTGGAGGCCCTGCTAATGCTATTGTGTATGTTCTTGTGTACGATTACAAACTTCTTGACTTTTTGTTAGTGGTGAACTGGATCGGGGTTTAGTGTTTGCAAGGTTAACTTGATCCAGGGTTTGATGTGTTTACTTGATTTTCAGTTAATTTTCTCCTTGTATTGAAAAGGATTCAGGGTTTCATATGTTCTGTGTTTTTAGTTTGGCTACATTATGTTGTGCTAGAAATGGGCATTCAGTCTTTTGAACTTTTCTTTTTGGTGAATTGTAAAAACTTTCACCGCGGCATGGGGACTTGCATTCAACTTAAAGCCATACGTGTGCACTATAATGCACATTAATAACATTTTTGTGGGGGATTTGATTCAACTCCATGAACCCTCTTCATTTTCTTCACTAACCATTCTTTTCCCCTCCTTACTAAAAATACAAACCCTACAAAGGTGCCTGTTTGACTATATGGCTGATGATAGATCGATAGAATGAAATTGTGTAGATTTCTATTTCGAAGCCATGCCATGAGAGCCTTGTTGCTGCTACATGTGTTGCAGGGTGCAACCTGCAGAAGATTGAAAGCCTCCAGCTTGGCCGTTCCTCCGCCAACAGATGTCTATAATTCAGTAAACGTGGAGATGCGAAGAAAAAGGCACAAGAGAGGAGGCAAATTTAGAGACTGTCTTCCCAAGGGATTTTGTCCTCCGGCATCGGCACCCAGTCATTTTGGGAATTCTCAGACAGTTGGGTCCTCTTTCATCTGCTCAAATTCATATTTTTCTACTCTTAATTTTGCATTTTCATGTCTCAATAGTGGTTCTTCCTTCCTCCCATTCAGAAGCTCTTCAAAAGTTTCTTCATGTCATTGTCAACCAGAGAAAAAAGCACAAAATAGAATTTCTATCTTATTTTTGTCAAGGTCACCTCACTAATTTATTTTCATCCCAAACTGTCTAAAATCCATAAGGTTTTTGATAATGTAATTTTGTAGTATTAATTCATGAGTGAAAATTTGGTAGGTCCAATCTACCAACATTCTATACTCTTATTTGATGGGATATTAATGTCGCTATTATTTTCTCAACTGCCTTTATCAAAATCGATGATATCAAAATTTCAAATATTTTAATTTATTGATCGATTTTCTAGGATTATAAAATATGACACTTTGGTCACCATCAATATTATGTTGTTCCAACTCAAAAACTATATTGATAAAAATAAAATTTGAATTGAATATCCCACATCATCATCATCCTTCCTCTTTTGAGCACAAAGAACTTCTCATCATCATCATCTTGCCTAATACATAACTCTATTCTTCATATATTTTGTCTATCTATTATCCTCTACTACAAAAACTAACTCTCCTTAACTAACTTTCCTTGATTTTTTTGTTTGATAAAAGATCGTAGCCATAATAAGATTTCAATTAAATCAAACTAATCTATAGCTTAAAAAACATGCAAAAAATAATAGAGCATCATCACTCCAAGATAAAACTAGTTATCCCCCAAATATCCAAGGCACTATCAATCTAGGATGATGATCCAATTATCACAATATCATAAACCATATCCTTCCAATCCACTATCGATTTGGGCTACAGATTTAGAAAAACACCAAATAATTTTTACCGATACAAGTATTTATGTTTATAAAGTATAAACATTGGCAATATTTTGATTTACCTATTAGTGACAGTGAATCGAAAAAAAAAAAAATAATCAAATTAACAAGCTTTTTTTCAAAATGCTAAGAAGAAACAAAAGCTACTTATGCCCTTGAGGGAGGGATTCCTCATCCATTTTTTATGATATTCCTAACCCCACATGATATCCTTGAGTTGTTCCAGTGAAGCTCTAGGATGTAACAATTGGGACTATAGACTTCATCCTCCCACCATCTTCATCTTCAGATTCCTCTCCCTCAAAAGATCTCTCAGTACCCATACCCTCAATTTTTTCTTTATTATTTTATTCCATAACCCATTCCTTTATTTCATCTAGACTAGATCTAATTACTTTCCCTGACACATCAATAATCCCCATCACTTTTTTTTAGAAAATTCAAATTCTTGTGAATGATAATTCACCTTAAAACCTAGTTTTCATACTCCCAACTAGTGAGTATGTGATATTTTCAAATTCTCCCCCCCCCCCCGCCCGCCTCCATAATCTGGCCACCCTCGTTGGAAAATGAATTTCAGTAGAACTTCTTCTACCTTCATAACCAAAGTGAATTGAGATATGTGAGGACTAGTCAAGTTTCCATATATGTTGATTATGAATCTATGAGATTTCCAAGAAATTTTCCATAGAATAATTTTTTACATGATTCTTCTACCACTATTTTTTTCCTCCCAGCATGAAAATAGATGCTTGAAAACTAACAATTATATCCATGTCTATCGTATACCTGTAGTTAGAATGAATGAAGTTCAGACCTAGGACCCTCTTAATCTTTTGGGTGTGTCTATTTCTCAAGATCTTACTACCTAAACTACTCAAAGACATAAGCCCATTTGAGAGAGCTACCTCGAGATAAAATTAGCTAACTTTCCATTTGATGATAATGAAAACTATGGGTTTGACACAAAAGGGTATTTATCTTTTTTTTTTAAAAAAAAATTTTATGGAGGAGAAGCCACCTATAGGAATGACATAAATTCCACTCATACTCTTAAGTTAAGAAAAGCACTTTCAAATATTTTATTTAATATGCATCTAAAATAAATAAAATATCACAAATAGTTATATATTTACATGTCTTCTTCACATGTGGCTACAACAGGGTAGTTAATAAATTCATATAATTAATTTAAAAAGAAATGGTTTATGTGCTTGACTATTACAACTTAAATGGAAGAGGAAGAGTGCACCCCAGTGGAAGAGTCATCAAACCTTTTAAAGAGTCTGAGTGAGCATTACATTACTTCACTTCAGGTCCTAGTCGAGTGCATGTGGTAATATTACTTTTTGATGTTCTATATTTCTTTTTCTTTAAGAGAGATTGGCCTTTGTAGCTTCCATCTATACTGAATTTAAGCATTATTGGCTTCAAGTAGCATATTGTTCTATATCTTAATGTCAATTCTAGATATTGAGAGGTATTTTTTACTGGTTTCTTATTTTTCATGTATATTCATTCTCTCAATCTCATATTGTAATATTTTGAGACTTGGCTATATAGAGTTTACCAAAAATGCATGTTTTTTAATTTGTAGCTTAGATCGTTTTCATATGCTAATTCTTATAGAGTAATAAAATTCAAGGTTATGTTGTCCGATTCATTGCTTAAATTATTATAAAATTTTATTGTTACTGATTTATGCCATGTTTTACCATTCTGCATTTGTGATTTACCTTCTATAATTCCTTATTAGATTTCATTCAAATATTTTTAAATAAAAAACCTATGTACATCTAGAGTTTGCAATTGTTTGTGTAAACATATGTACAGTTTGCAATCAATGTTTAAAATTGGACATCAATTTTTTTAAATGAAGAGACATTTTGGGTTTTTGTGAGTTGGTTTAGGTCTATTTAAGGTAAAATTCATTGATAATGTAGCTCCTAGGATTTTGGTCTTCTTGTTCCATTCAATGCTCACTCGGATAGGCTAGCTAACATGAACTACGTGTGAAGAAGTAAAATAAAAAATTTCACATGTTTGAAGGAATTATTTCCAAAGTGCATGAGATAGAAAAAAAAATCCTTTTGTTTTGCTATGTTTCCTCTTGTAAATATACTTGTGTAGATCATTTGAGCAGTGCATCTCCATATAAGTTTGTGGCATTTGAGAAAAGATAATTTTTGCCCATCTTAGCATAGGATGGATTTTGCATTAGCCACTCTATTGAGGTATGTAGAACATTATGCTTGACAATTGTAGTCTTTGGAAATGTTCTTTTTATAGTATGATGTTTTGTAAATGATTCAACATAGATTTTATTGTTTCCTATTTGAGTTATTAACCTATAATACTTTTTAGAATGTCAAATCCATTCAATCCTAGAGATTATGAAAATAAACCCTCTGGTGCATTATCCAATAATGCATGCCTCTTACATAGATTGTACTTAAAAATGGGCATATTCCTATGAATTATGTTGACTCTAGAATGGTAGTTAGGACATTTTCATAGCATAATGACCTCAAAAAGAAAAATAAGTCCATTACAAAGGAATGGAAACATCTGAAAAAAAAATTGAAGGGGTGAAATTGTTGATTTACATTCTACTTTTTTCTATGAATTCTAAGGTCAATCACTTTAATTTTTTTCAATGAAGAAATTATGAATTCATATACAAAAATTTAAAAAATGGAACACTAACAGAAGTAAATCTCTAAATTTTGTAGAAACACTCAAGAAACAAAATTCTACATAAAATTGTAAAAGGTTGATTAGTTAGTATTAATTTAATTTGATTTTTATTTAATGAAATTCATATTTAATGGTTTCTTTTTAAAAAATAGATTTTAGTTTAGTTTTATAATATGAAATGAATTGCATGGAGAATATAATTTTGCATATATATATTTAGATTTCTTTGTATATTTATTTTAAAACTATAATTAACAATTGTTGATTTATTTTAAAATGAATATATGTATTTTTTTAAAAATTATTTATCGTGGACAATTATTATAATTAAATTAATTATTTAAAAATGAGATAATTACTATTTGTCAAATTTAAAATTAGAATTTAATTTAATTATAAAATAAAATCTAAGTTTCAAGAATATTGTGATGATTTAATTATTTATTTTTTATATTTTCATTAAATATCAAACTTAATGAATGATACAACTTAATTGAATCCACACAAACATACACACATATGCACACCAATATGATTTTAGGTTATGCACAATTTTCTTACAAATGTCATTAGTTTGCATAAATATTAATATTAATAATATTAATGATGATGAATGTACATTATGTAGAAAAATCATTCATAAAATAGTTAAAGATATAAATTTTTCATCTCATTATATATTATATAGTTGTATGACACACCATGAAATTTACATTAATGAGCCTCCATTGTTTTCTCCATGTTGAATTGATTTCATAGTTAATATTTGAGATTGGATACCCTTAAAGATATAAATGAATGTTTTTTTTTAATTCTCAATTCTTAGAATTAAATTTTAACATTAATCTCCAATTGAAATTGTAATTGAAATCTTACGATAACCTAGCCATAAAGTAACCCTAACTATAACTAAACCCTATCTTGAACTTGAATACTAACCCTTAGGTAGCCTTAACTCTAAACATAACTAAATCTAAACCTACTTGAACCCCAATCCTCTATCTCAATCAAACACACAAAGTTATTATACATTTGCAATATACATTGAACTAATCATTAATAAGATTAATTAACAAAAACACATAATTTTAAATACATTTCAACATACATTGAATTAAATATTAGTAAGACTAATTAATTATAATATTATATAGTTACTGATAATCTAATAGAATGATAATTAGATTTCCAATTTTTGAGTCTTTATATATCTAAAAATTATTAGATCTTATGCATTTCAAACTTGTAGAATATCTTTTTTTAATAATCTATTTTTTGTTTTTTAATTATTTTCTTTTTTTTCAATACAAAATTTGATCTATTTATATTAATGAATATTAGATAACTTGAAATTGAATATCTCTAGCTTATTTTTCATAAATTTTTTTTAAATATTTAACTCTCTTAATCCTACTGAAAAAGAGTTAAATTTTTTGTGTACATAGAATATTGTACCCTACTGTAACATAGTAAGCATATAAAATGAAAATACTTAAATTAAATACACAGCTCACACCTGGGACCCTCGATTTGTACCATCGTGAACATTTAGAGAACATATATTGTCAACAAAATATTAAAAAACTCTGAATTCGAACGCTGACTTTAATGGTGGGCTCTTTTCAACAAATTTTGGAATATCATGAACCATTGTAGCTGTTCAGATTGCAGTTTATTCTTTTCAACGATTCTTCCATCAAACTATTGTCCTCCAGCGCTACAAAACATGAATTGCGCGGAACCAAAGGGCAGAAAGGCCAAAACAATAGTGTAGAAATTGGGTCGAACAGCAGGTCATAAAAGGCTAAGCCTTCTGTGTCATAAAGTTTGCAATAATGTCATATGGACTAGTTGAAAGGGATTATTGAAAATAAGGGCTTTCGTGAATATTTTCGTTATAAGAAGGTTTTCTTTATAGTGTGAATGTTGTCACAATTTTTCGTTGTTATCGTTTGGTGTAGAGAGGAAAACAAATTGTCTTCATGAATTTTAAATGGGAAGAACAATTGATGTTATATTCTTTCAATCTGATATATAAGGATGCAACTTGCACAATTAATGCCGTCCTATTCTAAACATGAATAATTTAGACGACTTGACCAGAATATACAAACTACTTAATTTTAAATAGTGAGAGACCATGGATCCGGTTTTCAAGATTGAAAGCCACCGACTTTTTTTAATTAAAAAGGAGACCCACAAGTGAAAATTTCTAATATTAAAAGCTCTTTTTTGCCGCCCTACAAAATTAAGAAATTTTGAAAAGAACGTAGGTGACATTAATAATGTCACGCCATTGACTGGAAAATATTATTCGATAGGTAATGCCCATCACTAGCAGGCCACCTCTTACTGTCATATTTTGTTAAATTTAAATGAAAAGATTCGTGGATATTATAATCATTCAGTCTGGTCAAAAGGATGCAACTTGTGCAGTCAATGTCTGACAGAGACTTATTCATCCGAAAAGAGAAGGATGGTTGAAAATTTCTAATAGTGAAAGGGTTTTTTAAATTAAAATTCAGAATTAATAAATTTTGAAAAGCATTTAGGGCCCACGTATACTATATTGACTGGAAAACGTAATTGGAAAGGTAATGCCATTGACAAGGAAAAAGTTGGACATCTGTATTTTTTAACGATTCGAAAACTCCATTATGACGACTTCTTCCATGGCAAGCGTCAAAATGAAAACAACTTAATTTAAAAGAAAATTGATATGGGATTTTGATTTATTAATAGTATATTTGTATATAGAAGGGAATCAAATCTTCCTTTGTGTGGCTGCTCTTAATCTTTAAGGTTCATATATTTATATATTTCCTAAGCTATTTTTAAGGGATAAGGGTCAAAATAGTTGTACAAGATTCAATAATTGTACACCTACATGTGATTATATTATCCCTTATCTATCTCTATTTCCCACTCTCTCAAGTCCCTCTCCCACCTCCACCACCTCCCCCCCCCCACTATATCCCTTTATATGGGTAGATATGTATTCCTCCTTCCTCTTTCCCCTCTCTCTTCATCTCGCCCTTCTATCTCCATTTCTTCTCCTCTATCACTCAATGCCCCTCTCTAAGCTCTATGCTCTAAACACAAAATTATAATCCTGAAGCCATAAACCCTCTCTCTCGCTCTTCCTCCTCCTCTCTCCCACCTCTCATTCTCTCTTCCTACCTCATACTCTTTCCCTCTTTTATGACTCTCCCTTTCCATATCTCTTTATCCCTCTCTTTGTCTCTCTCCCTATCCTTAAACCACAATCTATAAGCTCTAAAACCTATATTAGTACCTATATCCTAGGCCCTATGCTAGTCTCAAAACTCTCAACTCTACAATCTAAGTCCTAAACCCTATAGTAGTCCATAAACTCTAAAATCTAAGTGCTCTACCCTATATCCTTCCTCCCAAGGCCTTAGGGAATAACATTTAGAGTTAAGGGACTTTTATGGGGTTTAGGGATTAGAGTTTAGAGCTTAAGGTTTATGATCTAGTGTTAAGGGATTAGTATATGGTTTGGGGCATTCATTTTGGGGCTTAGGACTTGTATTTAAGGTTTATGATTTAGTATATGGTTTAGGGCTTGGAAAATAGAGAGGGATAAAATGAGAGAGGGTGAGAGAGGGACAGTTTGAAGGGAGAGGGCTTAAGATTTATGGAATAGGAATTAGGTTTTATAGTTAGAGATAGAGAGAGAGGGTTAAGGGTTTAGGATTTTGGTCTTAGGTTAGAGAGAGAGAGAGAGTAGGGCATAAAGAATAGTACCTAGTTAAAGAGAGAAATATAGGGTCACAACTTTACGATTAGAGTTTAGGGCATATGACTTAAAGGTTAAGATGTGTGTGTGTGTGTGTGTGTGTGTGAGAGAGAGAGAGAGAGAGAGAGAGAGAGAGAGAGAGAGAGAGAGAGAGAGAGAGAGAGAGAGAGAGAGAGAGAGAGAGAGAGAGAGAGAGAGAGAGAGGTTAGGGTTTATGACATATGCCTCAGGGTTTATAGCTAGAGAGAGAGATGGAGAGATAGGGTTTAGTTTTCTAGGCTTAGGATTTAGGGTTCAGGGATTAGCATAGGGTTTAGGACTTAGGGTTTAGGGGTTAAGTCTTAGGGCTTAGGATTTGGAAAGTAGGATAAGGTTAGAGAGAGATAATGGGTTAAGGCTTAGGGTATGTAGTTTAGGGTTAGAGAGAGTCAAATGGGGAAAGATGATTAAGAGATAATAATTTAGGGTTTATTGATTAGAATAGGGTTTAGAGATTAGGTCTTAGGGATAAATGTTAGGGCTTAGGGCTTTGAGCTAGGGCTTATTATTTAGGGACTAGTATAGGGTTAGAGAGAGAGAGAGATGGTTAGGACTGAGGACTTAGAGTTTAGGGCTATATAGGGAGACAATTAGAGAGAGGGGGAGGGAGGTATATTCCTTAGTTTTTAGGGTCTAGGCCTTAGGCTTTATAATAAGAGAGAGAGGATTTAGAGATTAGGGATTAGGATTTAGGGTTTAGGGCTTAGGGTTTAGATTTTAGGGATTAGGACTTATAACTTAGGACTTAGGGCTTATCGATTAAAGCTTAAGAATTAGGGCCTAGGGTGTAAGGATTGGCATTCAGGGATTAATAATCAAGGCTTGGAGTTTAGGAAATTGTATAGGGTTAGAGGGAGATGGGGTTAGGGATGAGGGTTTAGAGTTTAGGGTTAGAGAGACAGTGATAGAGAGAAGGAGGAAGAGAGAGGAATTAGGGTTTGGGGTGTAGGCCTTAAGGTTTATAGTTAGATAGAGATAGAGATGGAGAGAGGGTTAAGGGCTTAGGTGTTAGTGTTTAAGGATTTGTATAGGGTTTAAGGATTAGGGATTAGGATTTAGATATTGGGGACTATGGACTAGCAATGGGCTAGAGAGGGATGGGCTTAGGGCTTAGGGTTTAGTGTTAGAGATTATGATAGAGAGAAAGGGAGGAAGGGGGAGGGATTAGGGTTGAAGGCATAGGCCTAAGGGTTTAAAGTTAGAGAGAGTGATAGGGAGACAGGGTTATGGGATTATGTTTTAGGTTTTAGGGACTAGGATAGGGTTTAGGTTTTAGGATTTAAGGCTTAGAACTTAACCCTTAGGGACTTTTATAAGAATAGAAAGACAAACATGTTATATCATCATAAAATGGAAGGACTTCTATGTTTAGAATGTTATCCCTCCTTCTAGGGGGTGTTTTGGGGCCACCATCATGTTGTCCTCTATTTTTTGCTCCCTTCCCATCTTCTATGCCTGTTTAGGGCTCTGTTTGGGCCTCCCTGGGCACTATTTTCCTCTTCTGGCTCATTTTCCAAGGGTCCTAAACCCATGGGTCAAGGTCGACCTTGACCTTGACCTAGGTCAAATTTGACCTCATCCTTGACCAAGGTCTCGCTTTTCATCGAAAAGTTTTCCTGATGCGAGGGGGAACTCAAAAGTTTATTTTCCCACTTCCGCATTGGCTATTTCAGGTTTCGGAATGGTAAACTCTTAAATTATATTTAATCTAGGTCCCTTTCTAGGTGTTAAGGTTAATTGGGATTTAATTCTCCAATGTTAGTCTCTGTAGAAGGTTGTGCCCTAGACTAGTATAAAATGAAGCCTTCCTCCTCCCATTTCCATCCATCAATCAAGTGTGAAATACATCCACTTTTCATAGAGCACTCTCAAGGAGACATCTAAGATAAAGAAAGCATTGTCAATTAAGGAACCATTCAAGCCAACATCTACATCCAAGCATTCAAATTCTCCATTGAAATTCAAGGACTCAAGCATTCAAGCCTTTGGAGGAATTTGGTTCAAGCTTTCAAAGATTAATCATTCAAACCCTAGATTGAGTGATCATGATGGTGTGATCTTCCTTCAAGATCCTTTGTTCATCTTCAAAATCTATTTAGTCTCCCTTCAAGGTGGATTCCATGAATACAATCATGGAGGGTTTGATTTACATTTTTTAGTGTTGAATCCAAGCTTTCATATTAACATGCTTGTTTACATTTCAAATATAATTGCATATCTATTGAGTATCATAGCTTCATTGTTAGATCTACTTCTACTACTTGCTAGCATTCTCTATTTCAATTCAATTTTAAAATTTGATTCCAAACCAGGATTTGACCAAGGAAAACCTCTCATCCAAATAACAAAAACCCTCTTTTTATTGTAGGTACAGGTGCGGAACAATGAATTAGAGTACAGATCTGAGTACCCTTTTCCGTGAAATTTGGGGACCCGCAAACAAAATTTTTGTTGGAGCTGTGCAGGTTAAGGATCACCTTTTGGGGTAATATTGTACCCTGGGGTAAGATCTTACCTCTGTCTTGGGTCAAGGACAACCTTCCTCAGAAAGACAAAAGGTTTCTGGGTTTTCTTTGTTTCTGTATTTCCAGCCCAGATCCAGTTGCAGAATTCCCTAAAACTGAACACAAACACTAGAAAATAGCAATTTCCGAATCTGCTCCTTTGCAAGATAAGTATTCAGATTTCTATTTTGTATGTGCACAACATTTTCCAACAACACAACCCACACACACTTTAATACACATAAAAATATATCCCTAAAAGAATATATTTTTATATCTTACATTTTTGTGAACTCGCGATAGACAACTCTTTCTTTTTGGTTTTAGATGATTTTCTTTCATTCCTTAAGATTAGATTTATTTTATTCTCTTGCATTTTAAATTCAAAAATACAAAAAAATCCATATATTCAACAAAATTAAAAAATATTTCTTGCAGTTCATTTGCTATGAAGATCTTTAAGATGCTTTGGTGTGTGATTACTTTCTTTATTATCCTTCTTTTGGCATCTCTTTACCATACCTATGATGTTTATGAGAGTATCATCCACTTCATTATGTTTATTACTCTTCATTTTTCACTTGCCTATGCTATTGTGAGATTCAGCGATACTAGTCTTCCTATTTTCAAAAATTTCATTAAAGATCTATGTCGAGGACTTATTACTCTTTTGGATTATGTGAACAATTTGGTAGATGATATACCATCTCTTAATATTCCTAATCCTAATCCTCTACTTCCTAGTAAATTCCTATACTTCCTAATATATTTCCTAATCTTCCTAATCCTAATTAGATTCTTAACATTCCTAATATGCCTAATTATCCATCTGCTATCCCTAGTTCTTCTCTTACTTATGATGGGATTCAAAATATAATTCATGATGTAGATGTGTAAAAATTCTTGGATTTACCTTTGCCTTCTTATTTGATCCAAAAATATATTAAAGGGAAGAGAAAAGAAACTTCTTCTAAACCTATTATTACACCTTATAGAACCTTTACTCATGAACATGATACACAATCACCTCCTATAGAAGCTTTACATGATATGTATACTATGGGATATAATATGATGACTAAACAAGGTTATAAAGGTTTAGGGCTTGGTGTTAATGAGCATGGTATTAAGTATCTGGTTCATATACCCCCTAAATGAGATATGCGTGGTGTTGGTTGTTCACAATCTCAATTCAAGGTGGTTGATGTTGATCATCATCATCCTCTTCTCCCTACACCTACCTTAGATAACCATGATATTCGTCAAGAGATGGCTAAAAAGGTGTATGTTCAGCTAATGAATTCCAAGAAAGAAATATTTAAACCTATGCTGATAGATGCTCTATATAAGTATAAATGTCCTTTTCATTACATTAATACACATTTACTTGCTGATTGTTTGCATTTGATGTTATCTGTTAGAGAAAGAGTTCCTTTAGGAATTATATCTCACTCTCGTGCAGTTGAACAATTCCTTCATAATTTTGATATAGGGGATGCCCCTCATTATAATATAATATAGATTTCTTCTCCTCTTGTCTTTGGACTAGGGGGAAAGAGGTGTATTTCCATCTAGTCTCCTAGGATCCATTAGGCCTTTTATTGGGCTTAATCGGTATTCTTTCTATCCTCTCTTTCTATGGTTTTGTATTATGTTTATAATCATTCATAGATTCTATTTGAGATATCTTTTCTAAAGATGTTTTTATTGCAAAGGTATCCCTTTCTCTCATCCTTGGGGGGCAAGGTTCTTCTTTCTTTCTCTTTGTCTAGGAATCTTCTTTCCTTAGGTTTGTGGCATTTGTTTATTTGGTAACATTATTTCAATATATTGACTGGGGTTTTGGCTATGCATATCCTATTATGAGAGGTTGTTTCCCTAGGTCATCACCTCTTCTCTATTTTCCAAATTATGTTCTTTATAAACTCTTTCCCTTGCTTTGGTGATTAGAGTTATTTCCCGCAATTCAAAGATTCCTCTTCCTCTTGATTGTAGGGGGCTTGATGATTGAATCTTTGTTCCCACTTAGTTTATCTTTGAAAGATGATATTTTATCTAAAAGAACTCCTCTACGGTGGGGGTCTTGTTGATAATATCTCTTTCTTTGAGGATACATTTTCCATGAGTGATATATTCTTTTTCATGATTATCTATAGTCGTGGATGTAGGTGTTAGTAACCTTTGCTAGGAATATGGTGTACACATTGTCATTAAGTAGGATATCTCCTTATAATGTAAAGTATGTATCCTCTTTCTCTTCCTTATCATGTCTCGTAGACAACCACAATAAGGAAGGGGGCATATATAGGGTCTCCGTTGTACTATAGTTTTTCAATTTTCGATATGCTAAATCCTCCGTAGGTAATGTACATAATTTGCTAAATCCTTAAGAGACACTCATTTTTCAATTTTCAATATGCTAAATCCTCTAAATGTAACACACATAAGTTGCTAAATCCTGAAGAGACATGCATTATGCTAAATCCTTTGAAGGTAACGCACATAAGTTTCTAAATTTTGCAGAGACATGCATTTTCCAATTTTCAATATGCTAAATTCTCCAAAGGTAATGCACATAAGTTGCTAAATCCTGAAGACATGCATTATGCTAAATCCGCTGAAGGTAACGCACATAAGTTGCTAAATCCTTAAGGGACATGCATTTTATATTCATAGTTATACAAGAATGTTGATCTATGGGTATTCCAAAAGCCATCATAAGACGCATTACAAGTACAAAGCACAGTTTTTTGGGTGAACGATTGGGTCTAGTTACCTTTGGGCTGTCCCTCCTTGGTGATTCATGGTTAGGTGGGCATCTTACTGGGTGAGGTAATCACTTTCTCTTTTCTCTCTTTTTGCTTTCATGCTAGTAGGACTAGATCATGAAGCTATGTTATATATAGGTTTTCTCTTTTGTTTCTTTTGTAATCATTTATGCTTTTATGATAGCTTTCCAAATATGATATTAGTATAGGAAGCATTTCTTAACAAGGTTTCTTTTACTAGTTGATTTGGGTTTGTTTTTAGTTTTGTGTTCGCAGCCTCGTGCTCTTGCTAAAGTGGGGGCTTAATGTATCATCTTAAAATGGAAGCACTTCCATGTTAACAATGTTTATCCCTCCTTAGGGGGTGTTTTAAGCCATCATCATCTTGTCCTCTATTTTCTACTCCCTTCCCATCTTCAGTGCCTATTTAGGGCTATGTTCGGGCCTCCTAGGGTAGTATTTTCCTCTTCTATCTCCTTTTCCAAGGGTCCTAAACCCTTGGGTCAAGGCTGACATCGAGCTTGACCTAGGTCAAAGTTAACCTCGACTTTGACCTAGGTCAAAGTCGACCTCATCCTTGACCTAGGTCCCCCTTTTCATTGGAAATTTTTTCAGATGCGGGGGAAACTTAAGATTTTATTTTCTCGCTTTCAGGTTGGTTGTTTTGGGCTTCGGAATTGTAAAATCTTAAATTTGATTTAATCTAGGTCCAAATCTAGGGCTTAAGGTTAATTAGGATTTAATTCTCCAATGTCCACTTCTCTAGAAGTTTGTGCTCTAGACTAGTATAAAAGGAAGCCTTGCTCCTCCCATTTCCATCCATCAATCAAGTGTGAAATACATCCACTTTTCATAGAGCACTCTCAAGGAGACATCCAATATCAAGAAATAATTGTCAATTAAGGAAGCATTCAAGCTAACATCTACATCCAAGCATTCAAGTTCTCCATTGAAGATCAAGGATTCAAGCATTCAAGCCTTTGGAGGAATTTGGTTCAAGCTTTCAAAGATTCATCATTCAAACCCTAGATTTAGCCATCATGATGGTGTGATCTTCCTTCAAGATCCTTTGTTCATCTTAAAAATCTATTAGTTCTCCCTTCAAGATGGAATCCAAGCATACAATCATGGAGGTTTTGATTTAGATTTGTTAGTGTTGAATCCAAGCTTTCATATTAACATACTTGTTTACATTTCAAATACAATTGCATATCTATTGAGTATCATAGCTTCATTGTTAGATCTACTTCTACTACTTGCTAGCATTCTCTATTTCAATTCAATTTTAAAGTTTGATTCTAAACCGAGGTTTGACCAAGGAAATCCCCTCATCCAAACAATAAAAACCCTCTTTTTCTTGTAGGTACAGGTGCATGACAATGAATTAGAGTATAGATCTGAGTACCCTTTTCGGTGAACTTTTGGGATCCACGAACATAATTTCTGTCGGAGTTGTGCAAGTCAAGGATGACCTTTTTGGGTAAGATTTTACCTCGAGGTAAGGTCTTACCCCTGCCTTGGGTCAAGGATGACCTTGCTCAAAAAGACATAAGATTTTTGGGTTTTCTCTATTTCTATACTTCCAGCCCAGATCCAGTTGCAGAATTCCCCAAAACTGAACATGGACACAAGAAAACAACAATTTTTGAATTTGAACCTTTTTAAGATAAGTATTCTGATTTCTATTTTGCATGTCACAACATTTTCCAACAACACAACCCACACACACTTTAATACACATAAAAGTATATCCCTAAAATGATATATTTTTATATCTTGCACATGTGCTTAGCGATTAAATTTTAATGATAGAGAGAGTGTGATATAGAGGGAAAGGGTGGAAGGGAGAGGGCCCATGGTTTAGTGAATAGGCTAGAGAGAGAGAGAGAGAGAGAGAGAGAGAGAGAGAGAGAGAGAGAGAGAGAGAGAGAGAGAGAGAGAGAGAGTAGGGATTATGATTTAGGACTTAGGGATTTATATAGGATTTAGGGCTTAGGTTTTATGGTTTAGGGCTCAAGGATTAGGGCTTAGGACTTAAGTCTTAGGTCTTAGGATTTAGGGAGTAGTTTAGGGTTAGAGAGATACGTATGGGGTTAGGACTTAGGGTGGAGTGATTAGAGTTTAAATTATAGAGAGAGGGATAGAGAAAGATGGATGGAGGGAGAGGGTTTAGGTTTGCAGATGGAGGTC
Organism: Chamaecyparis obtusa; assembly: GCA_027943335.1. Classification (NCBI taxonomy): domain Eukaryota; kingdom Viridiplantae; phylum Streptophyta; class Pinopsida; order Cupressales; family Cupressaceae; genus Chamaecyparis; species Chamaecyparis obtusa. Next base: position 31,110 of record BSBK01005604.1, on the reverse strand, counting down.
ATAGTGCTTACAATTAGAGAGAGAGAGATGGGGAGAGAAGGTTAAGAGCTTAGGATTTTGGGTTTATTTTTTAGGGTGTAGGGACTAGTATTGTTTTGGCATAAGGTTTAGGGCTAAGAGCATATGAATTAAGCCTTAAGATTTAGGATTTTGGGATTAGTATAGGGTTAAAGAGTTATGATTTATGGTTTAGGGTATATAATTCAACATTTAGGTCTTAGAAATTAGAGAGAGATAGAATAAGAGAGGGAAAGAGAGGCAGAGTGGAAAAAGAGGGCTTAGGGATATTTTTAGGTTTATCATCTCATCATAGGGAAACCTATCTATGTAGTTATCCCTAATGGACTCTTCCCACAAGAGTACATAACTATGTCTAGCTTTGAAAGTTTTTACATTTGATATTTTTGACTACAATGTGAAAAATGTCAGGGATAAATGACTTATTTTATGGAAAACATGTTTAGTGCCCCTTAACCAATTCAAGGTTTCATAAATCAAATATTTTATCGGTGGAGGGCTCAATGACTATGCATTTGGGGTCGTGAGTTTTTGGTTTTCTTTTCCATATATAATTGAAGTTGAAAATTCATATAATTAACATTTTTTTAAAATTAAAATTAATTTCAAAATAAAAAATCTAAGTTATACCCCAAAAATAAAAAATGCAAATAAATGATTCAAAATAGAGAAATATACAAGAAAATTTATTCCTAATAGTGAATAAAGAAAGAAAATGGTTGAAATGGTCAGATACAAAAATGTTTTGGATATCAAATGACAAAAACATAGTTCTTGTCATGGGCGTAAATGACCCACGAGGTCATCCTTACACTTTGTCACTCTGTGGGCTCTCACAACATTCTTCTCTAGGTTATTAGGAAACATGGCCTTAACATTGGCCACAGAAACATCTATGTCAATTGTCCTTCATCTAGTTGTCACTAACACTATACTAGAGAAGCTTTGATAAAATATGTCAATGGAGGTATCATCATAAGGGTTGTATGATTCAGCCTTATGAGTCATACTCATAATATTAATACGAATGGATGTCAACCTCTCCCTATTAGGGAGGATGATAGTATTTTGTAGCCTCTTCTCTAGCTGACCTAGAGAAGCATCCAGTCTAGAAATAGTCTATTGTCTATGATTAATTTCTAGTCTAGGGAGTACCATGAGATGATGCATGTGATGCATAGTCACTATCACAATGATCGCTAGGATCTGAACCACTATATTCCATGGTATATAGATATGATAAATGATGCATGCATGAATCTAGATAAAAACTATAAGTGTACAAATGTAAATTAAATATAATTAACAAAATATTTCATATATGTGTGTGTGTGTGTGTGTGTGTCTGTGGGGTACAAACTAGACATTTGAATCATATCTAAAATTAAACATTAACCATATAAACATTATGATCCTCAAGTGAATTAAAAATGATTTTCTTGAACCCTAAGACATTCAAATCCTTATTAAAAACATCCCCTTAAGACCTTCAAATCATCAAATGTACACTTAAATTTTGCAGCACATGTATTGAACAAAAAATATTAAAAACCTTGTAAATTAAAAATAATTTCATTTTCTAAGATATTCAAATCATTAAATAATATGTATCCCCTTAAGATGTATTGAAACATTAATAAGCACTGTTACCATAACTTATAGTGATGTTGAAGATTGATTATATGATGGAGTTGATGATCAAAACCAACCAAGATAAGAAGAATACATGGTAGTAGAAATGTTAGATCAGTTATTGTCTTGTCATTGATGTCAAACAAGTGATTTCTGGTTTATATTATGTTACCATATCATTTGGTAATGATATAAGTTGAATGAGTTAAGGAGAAGAATAAATGAGATGTTATGAAGTTGAAGAACTTAAATGGAAAGTAGATACAAATCAGACAATGATTAGATTATGTTGATATAATTTAGTTGTACCTAACATATGATCATGATAAGTTGGTAAAGCATGGTGATGAAGATTTGACAAGTTGGAAAGTGAAGTTGTTTTGGCTACTAAGAAGGATCAGTCACCAGGTAAGGTAAAGGTAAAAGGAAAAGTCACTCAGTAAGGTAAAGGTAAAAGGAAAGGGAACTCAGTAAAGTGAAAGGAAAAAAAGGCACTGAATAGAAAAGAAAGGTTTAGGCACCAAGTGAAGTTAAGAGGAATTTAGATGAAAAACATCGAGAAAGGAAAATATATAAAATAAGGATTAAATGGATATTTAATGATTAGATATAATGAGATGGATGATTATGATGAGGGGAGTTAGTTATAATAGATCTATGGACATGAAAATTCAAGATGGAGATCTATGGAAAGATCTAAATGGGAAAAAGAGATGGAAAAAGTTTCTAGAAAAGTTAAAGGTCCTAGGTGAAAAGAAAACCTATTACCAAAATCCATATTCAATGTATAATGATTTGGACGGTTAAGATTTATCAAAGGAAAATGTAATCAAGGAGATTAAGAGGCAAAATTTGTCAATGTAAAGGATGATCTTGTTAGATAACTGAGAGGGGGGGTGAATCAGTTAAGTCCAGTTATCCTATAGTTCCAAATAGTTCCAGATATATATTAAAAAAACTTTCAAATCAATTAATCAAATCGGTAATATATCAACTGTGCCTTTCTATTCATCTACCGAATAACAATAAATTAACTAGTGTCTTTATTGTTTAATACATTTATAGTAATGTGTAAAGTAAAACAACAATTCAACATATCCATACACATATAAAATTTTGATTTTTAACGTGGAAACCCTGTTAGAGGAAAAACCACCTGGGACCGGTAACCCAAAATAATTTACTCTTCTGAAATGAGCTCGGTTAAGAGCCAACCTTGTTAAAGGTTACAAAAGACATTTTAAGGTGTAACCTAGTTAGATGATTTATCACTAACAGTTCTTCTTTGACCAAACATTTACTATGGGGTCAACAAGAAAATAATCAACATTCATTGAATGTCATATTGAAATATAATGACTATTAAGTCCCACTCAGTTAAGAGATTTATCTATAGCAATGGTTAAACTATTATAGTAATGATATGATTCAAATACAACTTATTTTGTAGATTTTTAGATCTACGCTAAGCTAAAAAATACCTCTGATCAATAATCTCAATTTAATCTCTTTGTTTCCTCTAACTCTAATCTACTCAGTAATTCCTTTCTCTGTCGATCGATGTTGTCTGCATATTTTTTTAGTTATGTCTTCAACCAATTTGATTAGCTCACATGAATTCAATCTTCCACATGCATTCTAGAATTCAATTTGAATATCTTGTCTCCTTTTATAGACTTCATAAATGATTTTATTTCTATCTATATATTTTGCCTCTTAATCTTCATCCTTGATTTTGTCACTTTAACCTTCCTCAGCAATTGTGTCATTAACACATTTCATTCTCCTTCATCTGATCATCCTTGAATTTTGTCAACCATTTGATCATCATAAAAAATATTATCTTTAATGTCAGAATCATCAACAATTATCTAGCTCGTCATCTTTAGTCGACAATTTATCTATTTATTTCTTTCAGTCAGTCAATACCTTAATGCATCGGTGATAGCTAGCTTGATTAACAATGTACTTGACATACAATACACTTTCTCGGTGTACACTATTCCAACTCGGTGTATACAAAATTCTTCATTTACCAACCAAATAGACTTATTCATTATTGATCTTCAATCCATAATAGATTCATGTAATACAATCCAATCACTAACATAATTCTATAGACTCATCAATAAGTTATCCAAAGGATACCATATCCATATCTTTCACACCCATCTCATCTTCATGTAGATATCTCATTTCTTCACCATTATTTCCTTCTTAAGATGTTTGTAGCCATCATGATAAGTATAGTCAAAACTAGTTGACATCAATGACAATACATTAAGTGATTTAATATCTCACATACACATTAGTAGCTCAGTGATCATCAATTACTATCTTTTAAATATCCAATCAGTTGTCGAACTCTCCTTCAAGATATTCAATCAGTTGTAGTTTATCAGTCTCTCCCTTTGGTATTGATGAAAACACAATATAAAATATGTCATAGAATATCAAACATCTATTTTACAACTCTGTATGTAAATATTATAACTCGGTAAGTTCTCCCTAGATTAGGCATTTAATATGTTTAATCACTACTCAACATCAATAGTCTCCATTATATCCTTCCCTTTCTTTATGCAACCTCTCTCCCTATAAATTTAACTTGAATATTTCATGTAATCATCTCTCCCTTTATTTGATATGATATTCTCTCTCCCTTGTAGATATATTATCTCCTTTGTAGATAGATATTTCATTGAATCATCTCTCCCTTCGACAAAAATGCCAAAAAGAAATCAGCTCTTCAATAGTCAAATCAATATCTCCATTACTCAATTCAGATCAAGTACCTTGCATGTACTGATATGCAGTTTCACTTTGTCTTCCAGCTTTCACAACCTTAGGAAACCCAAAGTGTGAACATCATGAATCAACATCATTTGATATTCTGATAAAGTATATGTTGATGCAACCTCCTAATCACCTTAGTGATCAATCGACATGGGATGGACCCACAGTCTACTCCTCAAGTACTCAAATGTGTCCTTAGGTAAGGGTTTAGTAAATATATCAGGAAGATGCTCTTATGAATTCACATACTCCAATTTTAATTTCTTTTCTTGTACTTGTTCCCTCAAGTAGTGATACTTAATAAAAATATTCTTTATTTTTGCATGCATTAGTGGATTCTTAGAAATATGTATTGTACTTATGTTATCACAATATATTATCACTGGCTCAGTGATCTCCTCATTCATACCTTCTAGAAAAAATTTATCAATGAAATTTTTGAACAATTAGCAGCAACAACATCTTCTTCTTCTGCAATGGACTGAGAAATGTATCCCTGTTTCTTTCTTATCCAAGTAACCAATCTTTCTCCCAAAAGGAATGCTCCACCAGTAGTTCTCTTTCTATCATCAATGTTACCAGCCCAATCCACATATGTGCAAATTTTTAGTTCAAAATTGCCCTCTTTCTTCTACCATAAGCCATAGTTTTCAGTGTTGTTCAAGTATCTCAAAATTCATTTCACAACAGTCATATGTGATTCTTTAGGATTAGCAGAAAATATTTCTGCAATTCTAACCGCATGTGCAATATCTGGTCTACTATGCACAACATATATCAATTTTCCAATCATAAATCTATAGAAGGTCTTATTTACCTCGGTTGACTTGTCATCCTTTGTTAGTTTGCATCTATTGACCATAGGTGTACCGGTTAGTTTTGAGTCCTCCATAACAAATGTCTTCAATACTTCCTTGATATACTTTGACTGAGTAATATATATGCCTTCATTTTGTTATAAAATTTACAAGCCAAGAAAAAAATTGATTTCACCAAACATTGACATTTCTAATTCTTTTCTCATTTCATCAGAAAATGATTTTCATAGGCTATCATGTCCTCCAAATATGATATCATCAACAAAAATTTCAGCCATACGAATCTAGTCATTAGTTTCACCTTTCAAATAGAAATTTTTATTGTCACTGGTTCTAACAAATCCTCTACTAATAAGATAGGAATGTAGTCTTTCATACCATTCTCTCAGTACTTGTTTTAGTCCATATAATGATTTGTGCAACTTACATACTATATTTCTTTGATTAGGATGAACAAAACCTTCAGGTTGTTCAATGTATACCTCTTCTTCAAGTATTACATTCAGAAATGAAGATTTTACATCCATCTAATAAACTTTAAATCCCTTGTAAGTAGCATATGCAATAAATATTCTAACTCCTTCAAGTATAGCAATGGGTGCAAAAGTCTCTCCATAGTCAATTCCCTCTTCTTGTGCATAGCCTTTGCATACTAGTTTTTCTTTGTTCCTAGTAAGATCTCCATTCTAATTCATTTTTTTTTTAATATCCATTTGGTTCCAATCATATTCTTTTCTTTTAGTCTTGGTACCAATGTCCATGTCTTGTTTTTTTGTATCTTCTCAAACTCTTCATTCATAGCCTTAATCTATTCATCATTTCCAAGTGTATCTTTAACACTTTTAAGATTAAATTCACAAATTAAACATGTATTGTTTCTCAACTTACTTTGTGTCATCATGTCAGCTCTCTTATCTCCAATTATCTGATATTGCTGATGATGTCTTCTTACATATTTTCCAAGTATAGGTTCAATTCTCTATTCTTTAGCATGTTCTCCACTCGGTGCATGATCATGATCTTCATCAATAATAGTTTGTTGATTCTTGGTTTGTAAAGACTATTGCTCAGTAGCATTACCCTATTTCTTGGTAACACCAGGATTTTGTTTGGGTAGAGTGTTAGGTACCTGAATGTAAACAAATCTACCATAGTCTTATGGTTCCCTTTTTTCTTTCTTCATCATTCTTTTCAACAAATTCATTAGCTCTCACATTTTCAATTTAATAATTTTGTTAGTACCCTTATTCAAACATTTGTAAGCTTTAATTTTAGTAGAATATGTAAGAAATATTCCTTCATCACCTTTTGAATCAAATTTCTAATTTATATCATCTTTCAGAATGTAACATCTATCTCCAAATATTCTGAAATAAATCACATTAGGTGTGTAACCATACCATAATTCATAAGTGTCTTGTTTGATTCTTCTTCAGTTGAACTCAGTTCAATGTATATACAACAGTACCAATACCTTCTCTCCATTACATCTATGCAACTTCTTTTCCAATTATTAGTGTTCTAGCACAATCAACAATAGACCTATTTCTCCATTCAATAATTCCATTCTGCTGGGGTGTCCTTGGTATAGAAACCTCTGTCTTAATTCCATGCTCATTATAGAAATTAGTGAGCTCATCAAAAATAAATTCACCACCTCTATCTGATCTTAAGAATTTTAGTTCTTTACCACTATCTTTTTCTAATTTTTCTTTATACCATTTAAACATCTTAAAAGCTTCATATTTTTCTTTCAAGAACATGGTAGTCATCATCCTGGAGAAGTCATCAACAAAAAAAATAAAATATTTATCTCCATAATAATTTTGAGTTCTCATAGGACCACACAAGTCAGTGTGACCTAACTCCAAAATAACATTAGATGAAAAGTGTTTTCTCTTAAAAATGGATTTTGACATTTTCCCCATTTGACATTGTTGGCACATAACATGGTCAGGTTTAGATATGCTCAGTAAACTTCTAACTTTCCTTTTCTTACTAATCTTAACCATGTGGTCAAAATTCACATGACATAACCTCTTGTTCCATAACCACACATCTTCATTTTTAGCCAACAAATAATAAGTCTTAGCATTGTCAAGATAAAATAGATTACCTTTAGACTATTCACTAGTACCGACCAATTTTAGAATCTCATCATAGATTTTCACCTTTCTATTCTCAAATACAACTTGGTGACATGTGTTATTCAGTTGTGCTACACTCAAGAAATTATACTTAAGTCCTTTCACCCAATATGCATTCTCACATCTAATCTTATTGTTCAACAATATAGACCCTTTTCCTTTTACTAGATAAGGTGTGGCATTTCCCATTTTAATAGATCCTTTATTATAATGTTCAAGGTATTCAAATTTCTCTTCATCACCAGTCATATGATGTGTACAACCACTATAAATAATCCAAGTATCATTCTTTCAAGCTTTACAAATAAGTGTTGTTTCTACATACCTTTCTTCTTTTGAATATTCTTTCAAAGCCACAAATACCACCTCAATTTCTTCATCAGTGTCCGTGTTAGTGTCATCATCATCATCTTCAACAAGGAAACATGACTTCTCACCTTTATATTTTTAGTCTCGGTTACTTCTTATGTCATACTCTATGTTGCCTCTGCATTCTTGGTTATCTCTTATGTCATGCTTCCTTTCATTTTATCTTTCATTAGTTTTCTCATCTTCTTTTAGGTCAGGACATCTAGCAGCAATATGGCCAGCCTCTTTACATTTAAAGCATACCAAACGTAGTTTTCCTCTATAGATATTCCTTAACCTTTTTGCAATCTTCTAGCTATTAATGCTTCAATTTCATCAAGTTCATCCTCTTGACTTTCACTGTCACTTTCATTTCTTATCTTATGTTTGCTTCTTGATTTACCCATTTTTAGAGATGTCATAAATGCAGATTCAACACTAGGAGCAATACTATTATCAAAATTGTTCAACTCAAATGCAGTCAATCTACCGATTAGACTATCAAGTGTAACTTTATTACTAGGAGCTGCTCTCATTTCATGAATTGAAGAGACTCTAATAACATAGGAAGGTAACAAGGTTCTGTGAATTTTACTTACAATTGTTTCTTCATCAATAATACCTCCTACTCCTTGGATAGAATTCACAACCTCTTTGACTCAACTTTAGCCCTTAGCACATTCATATCTCCTCCATGAACTAGTGTAAGCTTGTCCCACATCTACTCAACAATTGTACTTGTCAAGTAACATCTTCAAATTCAAGATCTAATAAAGAAGAAGAAAGCTCTACCATCATAGCATTGTGTTTATGTCTTTCTCTCATCTGATTAACAGTCAAAGGTCTTAGAATTTTGGTCCTCTCTTGTTCCATTCAATGCTCATTCAGATAGGCTAACTAATATGAGAGCTAATAATATAGAGATACTAAATATGTGCATGTAGGTTCATATGGTACATTTTAAAGTGCCACAAATTATGATAAATAGCCTGCCATAGTTTGGAAGTGGTTTGAACTTAGTACACTTAGGAGAATCCATTGACAAAGTGTAGCTCATAATATTTTAATGAGATGGAGAGTAAAACATGGTCATCCATAACATAAGAAATCCCATCTAAATATGTTCTCTTTGATGGTTCTACTCCATGAAAAATAAAATTGAAATTAGGCAACATTGCATCTTTTCACTGCATATAACTAACACTTTTGCATCAAAATAAAATGATGATATGATAAAATTAATTTAATTATTGATATTATGCTATATATTACTATAGAAGAGCCTCACGTGATGTTATAGTTCACATAGTACACTCATAAGAATCACAAATTCTAAGAAACAATCCATCAAAGTTCAACACATTTTTACACTTAGGGCACTTCAGAGAATCCACTACTAGGATATGGAATGGAACATCTTGTCAAGTCGGGTGGTGGAATAGGAGAATACACCACTAGGATATAAAATGGAACATTTTGTCAAGTTGGGGAGTGGAATAGGATAATTCCTAGAATAAACCTATAATTTGTCCTTAGGATGAAAAAAATGAAATTCATGCATTACTAGAACTTTCAAATGAAAAAAATTGGCATAGCTTCTGGAGGCAAGAACTAGTGAAGAAAACCTCCATTCCTTTCTCAAATTACAAAATTATAAAAATACCAAAGTGATGAACATCCTATGACACTTCTTACAAAATCTGACCTTCTTAGGCCAAAATATACTATATTCCTAATGATCTAGAATCTTATTTCTAATCCTATTTGAAATATTTACATAACATCATTCCCACTATACATAATACATAATTTATCTGAGGATTCCTTAATCAACAACATTTATATAACTACAATCCCACTCAACCTAATTCATAATCATCTTTGTACATATTACTTCAAATTTAGTATTGACCATTTTCTAGAATAATAAAATCCTAGATGAAAATGAGAACCAAATTCGTTATATGACAAAGGCCTACTTATTTTCATCAAAGGAATTAAATCTCCAATTCTCTACACTAGGTCATTTACAAAATTTGACTGATATAATATCCTTCATTTTTCCATTATACATTTAGCTTGGATTCAATTAGAGTTATTTGGCAATGCATAGCAATTTAAAATATTTAATCTTCCTACCACATTTTGGAAATAATGATGACATGCATTAAGGAACTACAACACTATTACCTTTATTGGAAAACTGCAGTTTTCTCTACTATCCAAAAGTGATTTAAACTTTGATCCATCTCTTGCAATTGACTGCTTGCTGCACTTTAATAAATTTCAATGAAATCCCAGCCTATAAATTCTTTACCTTGCATTCAACAAAGTAGCTTTGATTAGAGATCTAAGCATTTCATTTCAAACAACTTAAAAATATATAGTGGGTGTGTTATTTTTAATTTGAAGATTGATGGAGATTTGACAAATACTTTTTTGATTAGTGAAGCAAAATTTGACTAGAATTTCTAAAATGCCATGAACATATTATTGGTGACTACATAAATAATAAATGGAAAAAAATTATATTTGGAGTCTACATAAATAATGATTGAAAAAAATATATTACTGGGATGGATGTTTAAGCACCAAAAATTCAAGTTTTATCTTGAATACTGTACTAAGAATCTACACAAGGTGATTGGATTTGATAGCCGATAACTTGCTTCTATCCATTGATTGAACATCAATCTTAATTATATTTCTTATCAATGAAAATTTAGCATCACCTCATTGTTCTTACAAGCATTATAGATAACAATAATGTATTTTTCTAAATAAATAAAAATCATTCATAGAGAAAAGATTGGATGTGAAAAATGTTGTCATGGAACATACCTTAAGTCATTGTCTAGCTAAAAACTTAGTCAGGTGGTTGAAGAATTTTTCTTGTATTTGTAAACAAGTTATGTAGTTCTCAAATTCTTGGAACAAAATATTTGTCTCCATAACATTCGCTCCTAGTGTGAGCTTCCTCAAAGTTTCACAGAAGATTGCACACTCCTTTTTGGTTTGATTTATCAACTCATTTTAAGCCTTTTAAAAAGTAATTTTGTCATCCATTCTTGTATTACAAGAACCCCACCCTGCTCGACATTTCTCTTCCAAATCTCCTTCCCCAAACATTTCAAAACCGTGAATCAATTTTGAGAGAGATTTTTTTCTTCTTTATCCAAACTTGAGTTGGGAATTTTCAAAGAAAATGAACACCCAACGGCACTCACTTGTATTCTAATTTGAAATTGAATTGAGTAGGATTCCAAAATAATAGAATGAAATGAAAAATTGTTCACATCACAAATGCTTAAACTTTCATTTTAGCTAGCCCTGTAATGGAAGCCTATTTGAAAGAAAGCTATAGTTTTCTATCAAAATGCAGAGATGTGTATCCCTTGGTTGCTTTACTTGTTCTTTTTGATGATATAATTGAAATCTTAGATCAACTTGTATTTTATTGCACTGTCTCGATCATACAGAGGACAAGAATAAATATATAAAAAAAATAAGATGGGTTGGTTGCGTAACAGATTAACCAACCTGAGTATAACCTAACTAGTCAACACCAAAACTAACTAATATATTATTCTAACATTCCCCACCTTAATATATTAGGTTTAAAAATAAACTCTTTAAAGAGTTCAAACTTAACTTTTTTAAGAGGCTGCTTGAGTACATCAACAACCTATGAAGTAGAGGGACAAAATTGGAGCTGAATATTATTCTCGATCACCTATTCTTGAATGTAATGACAATCAAACTCAATATATTTGGTGCACTCATGAAAAATAGGATTCTTGACAAGCTTTAATACAACCCAATTGTCACAACACACAAATGGTAGTTGATCTTCTTAGATAGCCATATTTGCTAAAATGCGACATAACCATATTACCTCATGAACAACTTCTCATGCAACTCAATATTCAGTTTCTATGGATGAAAGAGAAATAACATGTTTCTTCTTGCTCATCCATGAAATAGGGCCAAGTCCAAGATGAAAGATATATCCTAAAGTTGATCTTTGATCATCTTAAAATCCAACATAGTCTAAGTTAGCAAATCCTTGCAAGAAAAATGTATCATTCTACTTATATTCTAGACCATACTGAATAGTGTCTCAGACATACCGCGAAACATATTTGGATGCCACCCAATGACATTGTTTTGGTTCCTGCATAAACCTGGATAAATAGATGACAACAAAACATAAATCCGGTCTAGTATATGTCAGGCAAATGAGACCCCCAACAAGTTGTTTGTAAAGAGTCGCATCTACATGAGGAGAATATTGGAATTTAGAGAGTTTTAAATCATGTTCCATTGGAGTAGACATAGGTTTACAATTAGTCATCCCATACTTTTCCAAGAGTGTCCTGGGATAGTTTATCTGAGAGATAAAAATATGATGCTTGTGTTGCCAAAACTCTAAGCCAAGGCAAAAATGTAGCAGCCTTAAATCAGTCATATCAAAAGATTTCATCAAATCATGTTTGACAGTATCAATGAGATCCTTTGAGCTTCCTATAATGATAAGATCATCTACATATAAAACAACTATGAAAATCTTTGTTCCAACCTTTTTTATATATAATTAGGATTGGAAGGGCTACGAATAAAACCACATTGCAAAAGGTGACCATCTATTTTAATGTACCAAGCCCGAGGTTCTTGTTTAAGCCTATATAAGGACTTTTTTAGGCAACATACCTTGAGAGGATTATGTTGATCAATGAAAACTTCAGGTTGGATCATGTAGACTTCTTCTGTCAGATCACCATTCAAGAAGGAACTCTTGACATCTATCTGGTGAAGCTTCTATCCTTTCTACATAGCTAGAGCACACACAATTTTGATGGTTTTGAGCTTTACAATGGGGGAAAAGGTTTCTTCATAATCTATTCCTTCCTATTGAGTATATCCCTTTGCAACAAGACATGTAGGTTATACTTGTCAATAGATCCATTTGCCTTATATTTATTTTTGAAAACCCACTTGCAACCTATGGGTTTCTTGCTAGCTGGAAGATCAACAAATTTCCATGTATGATTCTTGAGTAGAGACTCGTACTCAACATCCATGGCATGCTTCCAATGGGGTTGACTGAGAGCCTCACATATGGTATCTATCTCAACACTATTATGAATTGAGCACATTAAGGTTAAATTGACCTCATTGCATTTTTTCTAAGGGTTCTAACTCCTATAGAGAGATCTAGAGGAGAACTTAGATTAGAGTCATGAAGTGTACTCTGAACCCATCTAACATGTTGTTTCTGTTGACTAGGAGCATCCAAAAAACCCAAATTCACATAGAAATCACCATCTAATTCTTCTTCGACAAGTTTCCCAAGAGACGTCTTCTCCTCAATGGTGCCACATTTGTAATGCTCTGATACCACATGAAAGCTTAGATCAACTTGTATTGTATTGTAGTGTCTTGATCATACAAACGACGTGAATACATAGAAACAAAAATAAGATGGGTTTGTTGTATAATAGATTAACCAACTTGAGTATAACCTAACTACCCAATGCTGGGTAACATTACAGTCTAGGAAAATTGTAGTCATAGCGTGGACCTAGCCACTAGCACTGGTAGAATGCGCCGGTTGTAATTCAAGCTTCTACTAGTGGAAGGGTGGTAGAACACCGTCATGGGAGAATAGTGCACAAACATTTAGACATTAAGTGCTGGTGTGGACTAGAAGAAAAGAGCACACACATTATGTAGTAATAAAGTGTTGGTTGAAGTGCTAGTTGCAGTTCAAATAGTGCTGGAATGAAGTGCTGGTTATAGTTCAAATGTGTAGAAATGAAGTGATGGTTGCATTTTCATTAACCGCTTCTTGTAGCAGATCATGTTCTAGTAGACTTGCAGGGAACCATTTATGGTTGTAGTTTCTTTAATCATTTCTTTGTGGCCTCATTCTTCTTGCTTCTCTCTTTCTAATCAGTGATTGTGTTCCCACTCTATGATATCAATTTGTTTGTTGAATGTCAGCATCTTCTGATGATGCTTGCAGTGTCGCAAGTAATCAAGGAATGCAACATGCTTCTAGTGATAATGTAGGTTTTCATTTTTCCTTGATTAATGCTCTTCAAAATATTGGGAGTATAGGGTTTAATTAATTGATTCAGAAAGGGCTCCTCCACTAGTTTCTATTTGATGTCCATTGCCAAGCCAATAAGATTTAGAGTCAACTCGAGGCTGGTCATGATGGAGATGATGAAGATGAGGTAAAGCGCCCATAGAAGTGTCCCCGTCTAACTGAACGTGCTTAGCGTGCCCATCTCCATTCTCTTTTTCCTTAAAGGACTATCTAATTTTTTTCATCAAGTGCATGTACCCCAATCGAGAATATTAATAAAATATTTATTTTCTATGTCTTTTATCATGTCTGCACCAAAAATTATCTTGTCAGATACTCAACTTCTTAAAGGAAGTAACTATGCCATGTGGAAAACCAAGATGCACACCATTCTCCAGTTCAAGGATTTGCGAGACATTGTTACTGGCGTTACTAAACATCTAGGCAATACTGATGAGAAGAAGAAGTTTGAAAAAACTGATTCAAAAGCATTAATACTTATCACTCTCAGTATATCCGATGAGGTTCAACCCTATGTCCGAGAAACAGACACATCTAAAGCAGCTTGGGAGGCTCTTTCCATAATCTTTGAGGTGAAGAATCAAGCCAAGGTACTTCATCTACAATCTAAATTGCATACCCTTCATGTGCAAAATCGTGAGAAGATTGTAGATTTCTTGTGTCGTGTATCTTTTCTTCATCCACAACTCTTTTCTCTTGGAGAGATGGTAGAAGATAAACTCCTCATTCCTATTACTTTGCATGCTCTTCCTCCTAAGTTTAGGACATTTGTCACTACCATGAACATCAAAAAAGAAAAAGTATCATTTGAAGAATTGATAAAATTACTGCAATAGGAATAACCTCTTCAATCTTTACATGAGGAATTTGAAGAAAAATCTCTTGTCTCTCATCGATAATATAGCCACAAAGCTCGTCAGGGGCCTTCACCTCAATTGCCACCATAGTCATCTCCTCCCCAAGTTTCCCAATAGAAGTCTTCTCCTCAATGGTGACATATTTGTAATGCTTTGATACCACATGAAATCTCAGATCAACTTGTATTTTATTACATTGTCTCGATCATACAGAGGATGAGAATGAATAGAAACAAAAATAAGATGGGTTGGTTGCATAACAGATTAACCAACCTGAGTATAACCTAACTACCCAATGCCAAAACTAACTAATATATTATTCTAACAATAATGTGACCAAATTAAAATTAGATCATGGCATAAGCTCAAAGTTGTTCTATATATATGAGATAAGGAAATTGACTCCCCATTGTATTAGGTAAATTTTTTCCCTGTTAAATTTAAATTGTAATAAAGTAAGTTTTTGGGATATTGATTGAACTCCTTAATAGTAACATCCATTGTTACTATAAAACATTGGATCAAATGGCTTCCACTCCCATCGCACCTAGGGCTCTTTCAGCCTTAGTGGCTAGGGCTTATGTTATTCCTTCAGTTGTCACCACTTCTTCTGTAGCCACCACTCCTCTTCTCTCCTACGACCTTTCCTGAACAACTCAAGGCCCTGTGGGGAGTGCAGTTGGTGTTTCCTTATAGCCCGCTCTTGCTGCACCTGGTAAGGACCCACCCCTCCCCCACCCTAGAAGGGTTTAGTTTTCTGCTAAGGTGATTAGGGATGCTGGCTCCCCTCGTGTTGCCGGTCCTCCTGTGCTTACTACTACCACCCCTAGGAACTCCTAATTTCCACAAGGCCATTTTCCCCCCACCTCAACCTCCCCTAATTATCATGGATACCAGCGTGGACGTTGGTCTTTTGGGAGCTAATAACCCCTCTCAATCCCCTTCCCAGTCCATCAAGGAGACTAACCTTATCCCAGAAGATGGAAAAGGTTGCAAGAGGTGTGTGTAGAACCCCTTCAAAAGGTCAGAGGATTTAGAGGAGTCTCATATCTCCTAGCCTTTGGAAGCTAAAGATAAGACGATGGATGATAGAAACCTCGAAGCTAGGAAGAGGCTTAAGAAACCAAAAAAGTCAGACAGTTAGGTGGGGACAGAGGTTGAAATAGGGGGTACCATTTGGTGGTGTTCCAATAGAATTACCAAAGAAATATGTAAAAGGTGTCTTGGGGAAAGGACCTCTGAGGACAAGACACTTTTAGAGGATATGGATACCTTTGGCTCCTCTGGGTCGATTAAGGGCTACTCGGTCGAGCATTTGAGCTCTCCCAGGTCTAGCAACATTCCTCCTTTGAATCTCCCACCCGTGGTGAATGAAATCCCTCACTGCAACACCCCGACCCTTCCCTCCTCCACACCCAGCAGGACAACTCCCACCACACTGAGCATGCTACCATTGTTGTGGATGGGAATGACAGCTTCAACAAATTTTCCCTTAGAGTGATACACGTGTCGGTTGTGACTTTGTGTAATGTGCAATAGAAGATTGTTGGAGGTAAGCTGGAAGCTGATGAGGATAATACAGACCTATTCCTATTTGTGGAGGAAGAATGGGCCACCACCTTGTCATCCAAGCGGTTGGGTGAGAGGAAATGAGTGCTACTTGGGCCATGGTGATTTTGTTTTTTTTGGGCCCTTGGGTCCCAGGTTTTATTTTTGGTTTTTCTAGTATTTAGTTAAGTTTTTAATTCTTTGGTTTATCCTTGCGAGGCAGTATACTGTTACTATGTTCAAGAGTCTTTGGTTAAACTACAACTCTGGTTCATTCTTTTTGTTAAGGATCTTTAAGTTTGTTTTTGATAGATGCAGATTGGACACTATTACTTTGCTGATTATCTATTGTGAAGATAGTGTTGTTAATGTTTTGTTAATGTGCTCTTAGTCTTCCGTGTTCCACGGGCCAACACCCTCTTGCTGCTTTTTCTATCAAAAACATTAGATCATATTAAAATAGGTTATTACATTATATCATAATATTATGTTTTTATTATAATATCATAATATTATCAAATGTTTTGTTATATTATATTTATTATTATATACATATATATTATTATTATGTTTTAATAATATATAATATATTATAATATGATATATAATACACAATATACAATAATAATTTATAATATTCTTCATATTGTCGAGGTGATCAAATTGACATGTATACATTATTTTTAGACTGTATAAGTTCCAGGCTATACTGAGGGTTTTCTTTCCCCATTCTTTTCCGCTAGTGCCTAGACCTGAATGGGGTGTAAAAAATTAATATTAATAAAATAAATTTCTCTAGGCTACAACCTATTATCTATAAAAAAAATTATAATATATTAATATTAATATTGAAGGTCCTAGTCTGTGGAAGTAAGAAAGGGGAGAAAACTCCATAAACTGATAATTTAAAAATATTTATACTATATTAATATATTATAAATAATATTAAATTCTATAATTTTTTTTAAAAAAATTTATATTATATATTATATAATTATTTTATTAATATAAATTATATTTTTATTATATATTTGTATTGATATAATATGAAATGTTATATTTGTTATAATGTTAATATAAGAATGTCAAATATTTGATATTTTTTAGATATCTAATATGCTTTGGCTTTTTCCGTGGTTACATGTAGTGGCATTTAACCCGACTTAAAAGTCAACATGGATTTTTGTATTTTTGGGAAAATGAAAAACCCATTTTTTTCTTATCATCACTTTTTGGTCCCTCATCGTCCTTCACATACCCTTATAGTAATATTGAAATTAATAACAAAAAATAATATTCTACAACTATATTAACATTTAATGGTCAAAGTCACAGAATGGGTCCATGAAAGAAAACACGTAAATTTATGTGTTATAATAAATATTTCTTGGCTAATACATCATGGATTGATAGAAATATCAATTAGATGATAATAGATGAAGATGTGAGAAAACACAACAATTTTTTTCATCATATGAATTATTTACATATCTACAAGACAATTAAATTGACAAAAGATGGATAGTAGAATTAGTCACACATCATACTATAACCATGTATTTCTTTCTAATTACACCATGGTTGATCATAATATTAGTTAGATCATTCTACTTGAAAATACAATAAAACACAACAATTTCTTATATCAAGTGATTCACCTACACATTTACAAGACAATTAAGTTGATGAAAGCAATGAGATGTATATTTGGTCACATTTTATACTACAACTATATTTCTTTCTCAAGACATCATGAATTTAGGGATATATTAATTATTGATAGCAATTGAAAAGTGAGAAGAAAATATTTTCTTTTTTATTTGAATGACACGTCTTTACAAGACAATGCAAAGGCATTGTAGTTCAATCAAAATTTTCCATAAAACAAAATGATAGATAATAAAATTAGTATTAATATCTTAAATACACCTACATGGAGAAACCTTAATATTGTCTTATTTTATTTATTAAATTGTTTACTTCATAATTATTTTTAAATTATTTTATTTTTATTATTTATTATATATGTATTTAAAGCATTAATTATATTCATTTAAGATAGCTTTGATTTTCATAGATGCTATTTAATTTATTTAACATTTACTATTTAATAAAGTATATAATTATTTATCACTTTATTTACTAAAGTATATAGTGCAAAAATGGTGAGCAAATAACATAGAAAATTGCATCAAACTATTTTTGCTCATTGAAAATGTTTAAAATGATACTCAATTGATTCAATCAAATTAAAATTGATGATCTTTGCATTGCAATCCTATTACTTATAAAGCTTTAGTTTTCCATATGAAAATTAAGTATGGACATAGCTTCCCAAACTAACCTATCTAATTTATTTATTTAATAATTGAACTATACTTAAAAAACTAACTAGAATGTAATTTTTTCCAACATATAGTTATTCACTAAAATTATTTTATACAATCTTAAACTATTTTTGTTCTTCATATTAAAAAAAATAAAATTGTATATTGACTATTTAATAAGTTTTTAAAAAAAATAAAATAAACTTGTTCAAGATTATTACACTCTATCAAATATTACCATTATAGTTAGGTCTTTGTTGTAATATGTGAAACTCAGAGATCTTTATCCATAACAACCAACATTTATCATTGTTTGATCTAGACCTTCATTTTTATCTTTTATCCTTATTGTAACCTTTTACTTGAAATATTTCCAACTTGAAGAAAGTCGATTTTGCTAGCTCTCATTACTAACAAATCAACTATCTTAAGAGACTTGGCTACTCTTCAACTAGTGAAATCCAATTTTTATCCTTTTTTCAAACTCACAAATCTAATCCTAATAAAACTACCGAGATCTCAATCATCAAAAAAATCTAATATATTAAATTTTTTAATTTTATTTTTACTCAACATTATCTCTAACAAATAAATCCAAATCATTAACTTTTCCAAATAAAACATAGTTATACAAGAATTCTATAGCTCCACGATCATATTCATCATCGCACCCAAACTTTTGTAAGCCACTAAAAATGTCAACATAAAAAACTCAGAGTCTCACCAAGCTTATCCAATTGTCAACACAACTAAGAAAACTACCAATATGAATATGGATCCTCGTTACATTTTGTTTGAAACATCACAACAATAATCACAACGACAACCACCACAACTACCTCCTACAAAAGCTTTGCCTATTATCTCATGCAACGTGTAATATCTTGTAATCACACAGTTAGCAATCACAATTAAACATGTAATATCATTCAAGCGTGGAATTTTATGAGATAGCATCTCTTTGAGGCACAATTCAACATGTAATATCATTCACGCGTGGAATTTTATGAGATAGCATCTCTTTGAGGCATTCTTTCAAACAGTTCAGCTGTCTTGTCCATGCTTCCGCATTTAGCATACATGTGTACTACAGAACCCGCAATTATAACTTTTCTAGAACCTTATCAACAAATCTATTTTGTTCCTATAGTTAACCATTGCGGTCCTCGATAATAGATTGAATCAAGGCATTCTTCAAAACAATTCATGTGCATTGACTAAATGTTCACATTTTGTATACATATCTACGGTCAGAAGACTTGCAACTATAACACCTGATAAAATCCCCCATTTTTTATATGCCCAGCCCCTGTTCCAAAGCTCCTACTTTGGTTTTGCAACTGCCCATTACATTTCGGAAAAATTTAAGGTGTTAATTAATTACATAAGAAGTCAACATTTAGGGTGTTATGAGGTAAGAAATTAAGACACTGTTTATCCAGCTTCATTAATTAGTTGAAAACAAAAAATCGAGTCATTTATTGACCAAAAAGAAGTCCCGAGAAGCATCTGGTCGGTGAGAGTATTGTTGTTTTAATTTGTTCTCTCTAAGAGACAGGCTATCTAAATGGGCAGGGACGAAATGGTAACCGTAGAGAGCAATCTTTTGAATCGCAGTAGTAGCAGCTGTGTAATTGAAGTTGGGTATGAGCTGACAATTAATGAAGAGGATATGCTCGATGTAAGCTCTGCTCAGATCTTCAGAGTGCCAAGGTTGCCACAAGGCTCCAAAGATGCTTTGCACAGTCCACATCTTGTTTCCATTGGCCCTTTTCATTATGGGAAGAAGAAGCTCCAAGGCATGGAGAATTCCAAATCTGAGGCAGTTAGAAGGATGCAGAAGAGGATCCAGAAGAGAAATCCACACGTTTCTATCAAGTCAATTGTTGAACAGCACATTCTGTTCAAGGACAACAAGATAAGAAAGCTTTATGGTGAACATATTCCCTTCACTTCCATAGAGTTAGCATGGATGGTCACCAGAGATGCATGTTTTCTTTATGAATTCTTTGTTAATTACATAAAAGTTAACAGGAATGCTCAGCATATATGTGAAAAGGAAGTATCTTCGTCTGACTATGTTCAGGATTTTTATGAAGAGGAAGTGAGTACATTTAAGTGGACGTATGATTCTGTCTTTGATGTAGATCTTCAAAATCCCATGAGAGAAAGACTAATGATAGATATACTTTTGATTGAAAATCAAATACCAATCTGGGTTTTGAAGGATCTTCTTAAGTTCGAGTTGGGTTCTGCAGAAGCCGCAAAACAAAAAGTAGAAAACCTAATGAATATGCTGCTTTGGCGTGCTACCCGGCATGAAGTTTTCATGTGGAAAGCTAGAATTTTTTACAAGATGTATTGTAAGAAACACATCCTCGAAGTAATCTACCGCTCCATGGTGGGAAGAGATGTACAGGAACAGATAGACTCGCCTCCTTTATCTCAGAATAACAGGCAGAGCTGCATGGAGAAATGCATTGATTCAATGAAAGTCATTTGTGGGCGTTGGTGTAATCTTAGTCTGTTCAATTCCTCCTCAAAAGAGAGCCCTAGCAAAGTCGCTCATGCGGTGTATCTGAAGCTCCCAACAGCATTGGAACTCGTGCGCGGAGGAGTGAAGATCAAGCCAGTGCTCTTTGAAGATATAAAAACGGCAGTATGGCAAAATCCGACAGGATTGACGGATAATTGTTCAGCCATTCAATGGATAAGATTTGATGATAAAACATCAACATTATACTTACCACAATTCAGGGTCACAATGGAGTTGCATTCAGTGATAGGAAGCATAGTTGCAATGGAAGTGGGCAATGGAGGGTACGGTACGAAGCCAATCACTCAGTTTGCATTGCTTATGGAAGAGCTGATTGACAACGAGGAGGATGTTGCAGTGTTGAGAAATGCAGAGGTGATTAACAATTTTCTGGGAAGCAACAAACAAGTGGCAAAATATTTCAATTTGGTTAAAGGGATTACCCATGTCCAAGGTTGCAAATCAATTGATGCAGTCAGAATGAGGTTGCATAAGTACACAAAAAGAACGTACAAGAAACTTTGGAGTGAGTTTGTAAGTGCTTATTTCTCCAAGCCATGGCTGGTTGCTGGTGCCATGGCTGCCGTGCTGTTAATTTTGATGACAGTGGCACAAGATTTTTGTCTATTTCTCAATTGTAACCACATTTCCTCTTGAACTCCATCTTTGTTTGTCTTCTCCGTTTCTGAGGAGAACGCTTTCTTTCATAGGAAAGAAATTTCAATTGGTTGTCATTGTTGTTTACTCTGTGACCATGAGTTATTTTTAAATTATATTTAGTTTAATATTTAAACGTAAGTTTGGTTGTTGGAAAGTGTGTTTTTTAGGTAGATGTCTTGGTCCTTGTAAGACTTTGTTGGTGTTCATTAAATAAAATACGATCGTGAAAATTCAAAAGTGTGTTTTTTTAGTTAGATGTCTTGGTTTTTGTAAGACTTTGTTGGTGATCATTAAATAAAATATGATTGTGAAAATATGATTTTTTTTATTTTGATATTTTAGGAGCACAATCCCGGCCTCATTCTTTATAATGTCGAAACTTCGCACTTAGCAAGACTTGATCCTTGGTGGGCTCATTGAGAACCATTCAACTTCACCAATAGAACAAGGGCCCATTGAAAAACTTATGATTTTTTATGATATTGTGTTAAGTGAAATTGAAGTTGTTCTTATTGAAGTGATTAGCCCATCTTATATTTTATTTAGAAGGAATGAGGCAAATAAAGGTAGATGGCTTAAGGTTGTTCTCAATGACATATTGTAAAAGAAAGAATAGTTGTATAAAATAAAACATCAAATGGATGAGTAAATGAAATATCTATTTTAATATGCGCTCCACTAATAGAAAAGATAATAAATACTTTGTTATGGATAAGTTTTCAAACATTTTCTGTGATACCCTGGTCACAAAAAAGAAAAAAAACTATATCAATAAGCCCAATCCCACATGAACTATGAAATTTGAAAACCATACAAAGGGGTCGATATTTCATGGAGAGCTAAAATATTTATTTTTCAGTTAAGAAATAACTCTCATCAACTTTACTTCAAAACAAGGAATTGGAAAAGGCCAAAAATAAGCTTGGGAAGAAAGAGAATAATTTTTGCACGTCCAAGAAAGTAAAAATAGAAAAGCATTTAAACATAGAGTGTGATGCCTTGAAGGAAACAAGGAAATTTATGTTAAAATATTGACAACTAACTGTTGGTATAATTTATTAAGCCAAGATATCAATGAAAATTTGGGTACACTCATCATCAAATAATGTAGGAAAATGATTAATTTGCAACAGTTGGTTTGATTGGGTGAGCCCTTGAATAAGCTATTTTTGCATTTTCGTCTAGTTCTTCTCCCTTAATATTGAGTGCAATTCCTTTTGTCTTCTATCAATCATCCTACAAAAAAATAAATTAACCACAATATTATAATTTATATAATTTTCTTAATTTAATAATTGAAAAAATAATCATTTCTTATTTTCCTATTAATTTATGTTAGTGAGTTCATGTAGTGCATAAATAATGTGATGCCCAAAAGTTCGGGTCAAAACACAACCAACAAATTTTTTTGAAGGGTATAAGTTCCACGTTTACGATGCGGGACAAGTGTAAATGTCAACATCTCAAAAGAAACAGGTGGTCACACCCCAAAAATGTGATGCCCAAAATCCCTCAAGGTGAAAACTAAGGAATTCCATGAATATCCTTTATGGGGTGTGGGTGGACAAACCATGGAGATAACCATTGCATAACAAAAACAAGGCCACACATGGACCCAAATATCTCTATTTCATACAAGGCTCACATGGCCATTCTTCCCTCCTTATACCCCCATTGCCACAAGGGCTAAATGCAAGGTTTCTTGGGGAAAATCACTCACCCAAGTTCATCTTTCCTCACACATGGAGGAGACTCTACACATGGAGTTGCCTCCATTTCCACACCCCCTCTTGACTTCTCTTCCCTCCCAAGGGTGAGTGAGTCCAAGAGATACAACCCAAAATCCAATTACATAAGAAAATACATTGCATGCTTGCTCTCACCATGACCAACCATGGGAAGCTAAAACACAACATGAAACAAGGCAAGCTTCCTCCATGACCAACCATGGGGAGCTAAAAACATCAACACAAAACATATACAACTTCTAAAACCATATGAGAGCAAGATTTCCTACCTCAAGTCCAATGCTATGGAAGGATTGTTGAGCCCTATTCCAAAACTCCAAGCTTTCTTCTCCCCTCATCCACGTGCCAAGAGGAGTCTACATCCCATGAAGGCTATGGGAGCGCATATCTAAGGAGGATGAGGTGTGCTTAGAAAGGGGAGATGGGAGTTAATAAGGGAGATAGGGTAGGTAGTATGTGTAGGATATTTAGTAGGTTGTTTTGATAGGAAGTTTGAGTAGGTTAGTAGATAAGATTATTTAGTAGGATATTTAGTAGATTAGCAGATTGTTAAGTTAGTTTAGGATTTTAATTAATTATGTTATCTTGAAGATTAATGTGTTGTTAATAACAATAGATAGATTTTATGTAAAGCAATTTTATTATCTAAATAGTATGCACATATTATTAGTTAATATATTATAATTTAATAATTGATTAATAACTATATTAATTAATTATTATATTATAATTATTAATTAATAATATATAAAATATTTAATTATAATCATTAACTAATGTTATCTTAAAGAGTATTAATTGGTTAAAAGTACATTGATTAGATGGGTACATTGTAATTATTAATCGAACAGAGATTGATGTAAACGACTATTTAAATTTATATTCAATATTTTTCACAAGTTGTCAATCTAATCATCATAATCAAATTGGTCTTGTTATTAACAAAATTGGAAAAGGGATTAACCTATTTATCTAATAACGTTAACCATAAACATTCTATTTCTCTTAGGTAACCTAAGTTTGTTAGACTGTCGATCGACGAAATTGATCAACGAACTTCTTATTGAAAATTTCTTCTAGCATCCTTTGGTAAATTTAACAACCTTGTTGGGGTGTGACCACCTGTTTCTTTTGAGATGTTGACATTTACACTTGTCCTGCATCGTAAACATGGAACTTTTACCCTTCAAAAAAAATTTGTTGGTTGTGTTTTGACCCGAACTTTTGGGCATCACAAATAATTTTTTATTTTTATTTTTGAAATAGTAAACAATTAAATGACATTGTTGACTTTGAAATTATATATACCAAACTTGAACTTCACATTAATATGTTCTTTGTCTCTTTAATGGCTTTAAAAATATTAGAACCATCACTTAAATCTACCTCTTAAGGTATCATCAAGAAAGTCAAAATTATTGTGTGCTAAGGAAAGCACCTTCATAGGGTTAGTATTGTCAATAAATCAAAATAAGAACTAAATTACAACAAATAGCAATCTAATTAAGCAATTTAAAAGACAAATGAGCACTCTATGGCTCTCTAATTAGGTTTGCTAATGCAAAGCTCTCAGTAAGCTTCCATTAGTAACAGCCCTAATACGAGAATGAATGATAAACAATGCTAAAAGATTAATTCCAAATGAAATTACACCTATTTAGCTCTAAATTTGCATTTCTAGCTATAAATTGCAAGAGGTTTGATGCTTTTCTCATATTTGTGCATGATAATTGATTCAATTATGCCTTGCTTTTATATATTTTGGCAAGGGTAGGGGGTGTAGTTGATTTGATCATGATTAGGTGAGGGTTAAGTCCATGGTTCCACCTTTGGAGACCATTTAAATATTTTATCCTCAAATCTTGGGGCAAAAGGACAAAAATGAGTGGAAAAGATGCATTCTCCAAGTGAGTGAATGAGATTCGATTTAGACTTGATCCATGTGAGCTTGATCCTCAAATCCTATTGGTTGGTGAATTTTTCTCTCATTTCATTGTTGAAGGAAAATAGGATTTAATTAATTGAATTTAATTAATATCTTTAGCCATGTGTACCCCTTGAATGGGTTGATTTGATTTAAATGAACTATGTAATTAATTGGATTAATTACATAATTGATTAATTTATTATGCTTTATTTGATTTAAATTGAATTTATGACTTTTGATTTTTAATTAATTTGAATTATGGCTCGATTTGAATTTTGATTTGATAAATGATTGATTTGATTCAATTGCTTTGATTTTTGCCTTCATTGTTCACTTTATTTATCTTGTCCAATTTTAAGTGATTACAAATATAAATAAATTTGATTAATGGTAAGTATTCCTAAAGAAAAATAAAAATTGAGATAACTTTTTTAATGTCAATAAATATTTATTATAGACTATGACAAGTTTGACATTGTACATTGTTAATAAAAGGAGATGTAATAGATATATCAATTGTAATCTATATGATCATAAATTCAATTGGTGGTTTAATATTGAATTTGTAAGAATTTCATTTAAATATTTATAGAATACTAAAGATCACAAATAAAACTACTTGTATAATATTTTATACAACATAAAAAAATTATAATTATATAGTACTTTATTATTGAATTTTTACATAAGAATAAAAATATAAAAAATAAAAAATAAAACTTTTAAAAAATCAACTGAACAAAAGATGATTATTTAGGAAAAATAAAATAACTTCAAAATTATATTAATCTAATCATTTTTTCATCATTATCAGGGATAACTTTAGTGGCAAATATTGGCGAGTTGGCAAATTTCATTCATCGGGGACCCAAAATTTGGCCAAAAAAATTGGACTTTCAGGGTGGCCATGTCGCTTGCATTTTATAAAAACTGGGTCCCATACATAGGCAAATTGCCAATAGTGACATGGAATTACTTTTATTTCAGCGATGATTTCACCAATAGAATTAATTTTTCCACACAGTAAATTCAATATTTTTGCCTACAATTTCCAAGGCTTGTCTTAATCGATGGTCATATTCACCAAAATGCGGTCAAAATTTAAGTTAGAGTACGGGTTAAGTACATAGATTTGACACGTGTCTCTATTCCGGAGACTTTTCATGAAACTTTTTATCCTTTCAAAATTTGGCCCGGAATAAATGAAACTTTTTATCTCTATTTCGAAGACTTTCAATGAAAATTTATGGCTTTTAAAACTTTGGCCCGAAATGGATTTGACACATGTCTCTAGTCTGAAGACTTTTGGGGGAATCTTTGTGTCCTTTAAAACCTTGGCCTGAAATAGAATTCCATCCATTGATCTTGAATCATCAAATGGTTATAAAAAGTAGGGTTATATCCTGCCTAGACCCTGTCTTGGGGGTGTTGCCCCCAAACCCCTGTCAAATAATGATGATTTCTAGGTATGGGTTCCTATCATCATGATTTTCTTCAATAATGAAAGATTCACCAATATTTTATAGAATTTTCATATAATTGAAAAAAATCGCGAGTACAAATAATATTTTTTCCTTTCAAATTAAAAAAATTTGCCAACAATATTAATTTTTTTGACCCAAAATAATGTAGGATTCGCCAGGATTTTACACGTTTTCTAGGGAGGGGGTTTCTTAAAGTTTTCCCTAATCATTATAGACTTTTTTGTCACTAAACCATATATACATATTCTTAGACTCATTTTTTTTATGAGAAATGAATAATAAGAAAAGACTTCAAATTGAAGTTTAAAAATTATGAAACCATTTCTTTCATCTAATCATTGTTTTATCATTATAAGACTTTAATCATAAACATTTCTTCTAAATAATTATTGTTGATGAAAAATGAACAATAAGAATGAAATATAACTAGCTTATATATACTTTATATATCTAATAAGCTAAGAGATATCCTTTTGGTGTTCCTATTGCACTGAGCCAAATTATGAAAATAGGCACCTTGAGAAGCATATCTCTTAGCTTATTATATATATAAAAAGGATATATAAGCTAGTAGATGTTGCGATGCATAATGAAAGATATTAGATTATTATTTTTATTATAGTTTATCTACAATAGTAAATTATAATTATTAAATATATAATATTTATATAATATATTATATGTTCACTTCAAAAATATGATTATTAAATTAGTGTTGTATTAAGATTTAGGCATAGCTTAATGGTTAGGTTATCTGGTTATGGTTAGGGGTAAAAGCATGATAGTGTGTCACCCTTTCAGCTAACTCGACTGACTCTGCCGAGTACCTCTCGGCTGAGTAGGACTCGATCGAGTCCTCTTCGGCCGAAGAAAGGAAAGTGCCATGCAGCACGGAATGGCACCTACGTGGCGGGATGGACTCAGCTAAGTAGGACTCGGCTGAGTCTACCCCTCCCTATAAGTAGCCCCATGAACGCCCAAAGCCCCTCATTTGAACATTGAGGGGCTAATGATAGGCAACCTAGAGGGAGTGATAGTGCAACTCGGCCGAGTTCAAGGTAGGTTTTTTGTTTTTTTTTAAAAATTTTTTTTTTCTATTTTTTAAATATTTTTTTTGTATATATTGTTTAAATGTTTTTTAATTGTTATTTTAATATTTATATGCAAAAAAAAAGTTAATTTTTTTAATAAGCATTGTATTTACCTTTAAAAATGTACAAAATCAACACATCAAACTTAAATGTACAAACCTAAATCCTAAGAAAACATATATATAATTTAAGTAAAACAGAAACTGGAACTTTTAAAAACATGTAATAGGACCTACCCTTAAGACATTTAATAAGACTCTTAAAACCTAATAGAATGGACCCAATTATAAGACCCAATACTTGACTTAATAGTACCAATTAAAACATAATGGACTATATACTCTTACTGACCTAATAGGACCACTTAAGACTTAATTGTACCACTTAAGATAACATCCATTGAATAGGACCTATTAGGACCCTTAAGACCTAATAGGACCACTTAATACCTAATAGAACTTAATAAGTCAAAATAGTTCACCCTTAAGAACCAATAAGACCTAATTAAGACCCTTAAGACCCAATGTGACCGTTAAGACCCAATAGAATCCAATAAGACCTTTAAGACCTAATAGGACCCTTAATACCCAATAGGACCTAATTAAGACCCTTAAGACCCATAAGACCAGGTTACTTGACCTAATTAAGACTCTTAAGACCCATGAACCCCTTTCCAAATTATTATATATTTTCACCATTTCTTTTAGTATTTAATTTAAATATAATGTTTTTTCCCTACCTAGTTATGGAAATTTGTACAAATTAATTTTTCTCATGCGTGTAAAGTAAATATGTACATACATATGCATTCAAATTAGTAAATATGCGTGCAAGAATTTGTTTTAGTACCATGATTGAATACATGTGTAAATGCCTGAGTTTAAATTATGTTTTTATCTATTTAAAAATATTACATGTACATGTGTAAATGCCCGAGTTTAAATTATGTTTTTAAATATTTAAAAATATTACATGTACATATGTAAATGCATGAATTTAAATGTTTAATTTAATATTTAATTTATATTATGTAAAAATGCATTTGAAAATTAGCTCATGTGTGTTTGTTTGAAGTTTTAAATGTTTTCATGTTTACTTGAACTATGTACACATGTACAAATTGAAAGTTAGATCTTTTTAATTTATTTTTAATATATATATATATATATATATATCAATTGATTTTCTAATGGATATATGTATATGTGCATGTGCCTACTTGTAGCGAGCATTTTTTATCTATCTAGATCTATATATATATATATATATATATATATATATATATATATATATATATATATATATATATATATATATATATATATATATAACCTTTGTGTGCACATCATTCATGGCTTCTAGTGTTTCAGATTAGAGTGTCCATAATAGTCAGAGATCACGAGCTCCCTCAGACTAGGATAGTACCCAGGCCCCACATAGTAGAGATAGTCGTAGAGATGAGACTATCTCTAGGATGCAGTCCCCTATGACTGCGTTAGAGCGGACACTGCAGAATAGTACTACTCTCCCTAATAGGGAGAAATTGACATCTATACGAACTGAGCTCATGAGTATGATTCAGAAGGCTCAATCATACAATCCATATGATGATGTATCGATTGATGCTTTTTATTATATCCTATCTAGCACTATCATAGGGACAGTAGGTTGGAGGATAGTTGATTTAAATATTTTAGTCACTCAGGTTAAGAACATGTTTGGCACCCATTACATCAAGAAGAGGGTGGTCCAAGTATATAGGGTCACAAAATGTACAGATGACATAGTGGCCCCTTTTATATATTCTAGATGGTTAGCAACACATCATATGTGGCCCCAAAAGGATGAGGTGCCACTATATTTCTGCAAACAATTATTTGTAGAGTTTCATTTGGGCTAAGATGTTGACTACATAAATCTACCTCCACATGCTAGTCAAGGTCGGGGGCGATATCAGGATAAGTGTAGATGACCCAATATACCACAGCCCCCTAGTAAGAGGGCATTGGTGGCTCAAAACCTTTTGGTTCTTCCAAAAGGTTTAGAGACCTACACTGGAGCTAGGCAGGTTGTAGATGAGGACACGCGTTTAGATATGTATTCTAGCATTGCCACCATCGGGACTCAGGTCAAGTAGTTTTTCATCCGATCGTGTGGGTAGGTACATGCTTCAATCACGAACAAGTGCAGGTGTATCACCATCTAGTCCATTTTATGATCGGTACATCAGATTTGATCTTCCTACTCTAGATGAGATAGGATGACTACCTGAGGATCCCATGCGTGAGATTAGTGGTATGTTAGTGAGTGATCTCCTGGCTGCATACTAGAGGATTTCTATGTTGCATGGGATTGAGCCGTGTGATATGCCTACTTTCATTGGAGGAGGACATTGTCGTAGATCCTCCACAGGTAGCAATCGAGGACAGGGCTCAGATGCAGAGGCAGATTCCTCTAGAGAGAGTGTGGATAATCTTACACCACCTCCACAGCATACATAGGCTCCCACATAGCAGACACAAGCTACAACCTCACGAGTTCATAGTAGATTCTTAGATTTGCTTATGGATGAAACCATTGATCCTGATGCAATGTCCTAGCACTCTTCTGAGTTATCCGACCTTGGATGTGCATTATAGCAAGTAAAAGAATCTGGGTTTAATTTCAATTTATATAGATATACATGTGTACATATAGTTCTATATTTAAATTTAAATTTATTTAAACGTGGTACAGGACATTGCGACGGGTGCTACATATGGAGATTTAGAGGAGCCTATTGATCCGATTCATCATGATACAAAGATACACAAAATAATTTAAAATTAAATTTAATAATTTATTTACATTCAAGTTCTTATATATATATATATATATATATATATATATATATATATATTATATATATATATATATATATATATATATATATATATATATATATATATATATATATATATATATATATATATATATATATATATATATATATATATATATGTATGTATATATATGTATATATATCTATATATACATGTATATATATCTATTTCAAGTTCTT